>BMAO01023655.1:0-55154 GCA_019973975.1 Trichonephila clavata
TTCACAATCGGGTGCACAGTTTAAAAATCTTTTTCACTGTAAAGTCAACTCATCTAAAGCATATTCATTATCCTGAGAAACTTTTGAAGTTTTACCCCAACGCCTTTTTTTCCGCAACAGGGGCCCAGTCCTTTTGGCTTTCACTTCCGAATTCAATCATGGGTGCAAACTAAGTTCGCTCTCCACTCCTTTAGCTAGTCTGAGGCCTCAACAGTTCTCCCCGCAAATTCTCGCACCTTGCTTTTAAAGCCTAGGTTTCTCTTAGTCCCTTTTTCGGCTCTTTCTTTCATCGCTTGTCCGTCGGCTCCTCAAATCGTGGGATCTTGTCCGGCGCATAATGTGGGGCTCTTCTTTCCAGACATGTTGTCCTCCGAGATGCATGGAAACGGAAATCCACTCAGACCTGAAGATATATCAGCCCTCGGACTCTAAGTAATGGCCATGGGAACAGGGTTCAGAATTCTTCACCACCCATTTAGGCCACTTTTCCCAGCAATTAGAGGAAAACGGGTGCATCACAAATTGATACATGCTACTGTTGCCAGGTGGCATCCTGTTTGAAATTTGCAATTTTTTGGAGAGTATAATCAGGAATAACACTTAACCATAATCACATGATCTTATTGAAGCTTAATCGAAAACGGAACGAAACCCCTTATCTAAGCTGAGCATTTTTCCATGCAGTATGTCTAAGTCAAATTTCGTTGAATAGAAATGTGGTTTATGTTTAACCCTTCTATGATGACACTTGTAATCCAAGACCATATCTTGAACTTGCTGAATACTGTCGGGATCGGTCAAGATTGATGGATATACATCTCCCTTTTTCAGTGTCCCTGTTTTGTGAGTAAACTTTTAAATTTGGAAAGTGTTTAAATCCCTTCTACCTGTGACCCAGCTAAAGGTGTGGAAGGAACTAAAGGATCATTCGACATGATGAATTCCAATTATTTTATTTATCACTATAAACAACTCAAACACAAATAACACTATAAATAAGGTAATTCAATTCAATAATAGAGTGAGAGAGAGAGAGACGAGATTCGCGTTTGGGGAGAATATGTTAAATACTGCGGTTCTTCTTCTTTAATATTACTTTAGTAAGTTCGTTTAGTTTCATTTAATATTCCTTTAAATATTACTCTAACTAATAGTGTAGTCATTAAATACGTAATATTCCTTTAATATTACGTATTTAATGACCGCACTATTAGTTAGTTTAACACTCTAAACATCAACTGAGCTCATGCTGTCTTCTATTTAATTCAAGTTGACTTAACACTTCTGGGTTGTAGTCTTTAACAAGGACATAAAACCAATTCTGGTAAGATTCACCTTGTAACGTACTTACCACGTATTGTTATCTAAACTTTTGGCTTTCTTACATTTTGCTTATGTATTCTCTTCACTGTCAACTCACAAAGTAGTCATTATTCACTTCACTTCTAATTCACTCACAATCCACTATCTCTCAAACTCACGAAGAAGATATATATATATATATTTAAACTTAATTTGCATATCACGTTTTCTTATTTTATTTGGTGAAAATTTCTGCTTAAGAGAATACCCAAAAGAAGTTATTAGTTGAAGGTCAGTTCTTGAAAATCTGTTCTTCAATGAAAAGTCCGAGGTAATTCTGTGCAGGTCAAACTTTTTTTCTGTAAACGCTCCTCTTTGATTAAAAGATAATTCTCTTCACACTTGGATACAAAGTTGACTGAAAACGGAGTGTAGGATTCATCAGGAAAGATTTAAAAACTCATCCAAAAAATGATTTAATAAACAGTCCACTTTGTTATTTATTTCATCTTTGGAATGTGCGTCTAAGTAACTGCACACATATTTCAAGCTGAAATTATTCATTTCATTTTCGCCATCGGAATATGTATCAATGATATTTTTTACGCTTTGAACAAATTCCAAAATGTCTTTAGCTGCCATAATTTGGGTTGTACACACACACATTATCATCATCTACTGGCATGAATTCGTCCAATGATTCAGTAGAATAGTCCAATAATACCGAAAAATAATGTGAAATAAGTTCTCTTTCATTACACACCCCTCTTAAATTTCTGGTGCTTTCCGTATTTGTTCATTCCCTAAATTAAAATCTTTTCATGTTGAGCGAGTTTCGTTTCGTTTTAAGAGAAAAAATGCATAGTAGTTTGTCGCGACCATTGTACTACTTCGTGTTGGCCGATATTTCGTCTTAAGCATTTTCACGTTAAACGTAATCTACTGTTTTGTAATGATAAATATGGCAGCATTTGGCTACATTTTTTAAAATTGGCAATGTCTTTTCGTTTGGTGAAATTGTGGCGTACGTAATTATATACGTAGTTGGAATATTACGTAAGTACCAGGAATGAAGAATGTAGTTTTGATATTAAGAAGCTTCTTTATCTAAAAATGCTGTCTTCACTAATTTTATGCATATTTATGAAATGATTTTAATTCTCTGATTATAATTTTCATTTACTATTTTTGGTCTTCTAATTGCGCGTTTATTCTTTGCCTACTCCCTGGTTCACTTTACAGACTTTATCTTAATTTTGTAACAATGCAGTCTTTATTAAACGCTTTTTAATGATATCACAAAGAATTCAATGCACATTTTTAAACATAATAATGTCTTAAGAGGATTATATTCACTTTTTTAACGAATCTGCATAATGATTACAGGACAGAAACGTTTTAAATAATCCTATCAACTTATATAAAGCAAAAATTAAATAATCAAAAGTTTTCCTTTCTCACTCTTTACACCTTCTACTTTTTTCTTTACTTTAAATTGGAAAAAAAAAGATTTAATGTGAAATAACAAGGAAGGGAAATCCCGATAACATAAGCTATATCAAAGAAACAATGTCTTTAAGTCTTTTCAGTGATTCCAGGAAGCTTAACAAAACCGAAAAATAATTTTCCACACCACAAAATAAGGGAATTAAAGCAAAGAAAAAATCCCTTTTTAAAAAGAACTTGGATCCCTTAACCTTTTGTTCGCGCAATTAGAAAAGCAAATTAATCTTTTTGTTGAAGTTTGCTGCATATATAAAACATTTATTTGAATACTTGTAATTAATATTGTAATTCTCATGATAATGCATTTCGTTGTTTGCATTTCATGAACTTTTATTTAAAAATATTGATTTTTCGCAAAAATGAGAATTTTCGTGGTCTTTTAGAATTTTATTCAAAGTTGTTATTTTCTTTAAAATATTGCCATTTACTATAATGTTTCTTTTTTTTTTCTTCCAAAAATTCCGAAATGATATGGGGAATGGAGCGAACCAAGTTCGAGCTTTTCCATTAGTTTACAAAATAAATTTCTGTTTACTTATTTTTAGTACTCATGAAAATTGACACTAGAAACTGTATTTTAAAATTAAATTCTTTTCTAAGCAATCCCCTTCATATCAATCTTAAAATGGTTATGGTATAATTTTTCTCACATAAATTTTCTTTAGAAGCCACCTCTCTACATAATGACTTTCAACCATCCCCTACTTTGCATATTTGCATACCTAGTTATTGACTTCTGCACTATTGCAAACCAAGGCTTCTCTATTGATAAATTGAAAACGAAAGAGTTTTTGTGTCAATTTAATTTTCTAAATTTTGCGAAGCTAAGTTTCCTTTGAATGGCATTATAAAGTTGTTAATATGCAATTCACATTGGAAACCAGATGAATGGAAAAAATCTTAATTTTTATTCTAGTAGTATGGTAGAAGAATTTTTTCTTACAAATTGAGCTACACCAATGAGAAATTGTAAGAGTTTGTCTATAGTCAATGCAGAAAAAATTTAAAGCAATGCTTGGTATTTTAACATTGATATTTTTAAAACATAGAATTTTTCAATACATCTATTTTAACTATTATATCTATCTATATAGATAGATCTATTTAATCTTGCTATAGTAACTGTTACAAAAAGGAGCTTTATGTAATTTTTTGATATGTGTCTGTTTTTGAGTTAATAGCAGTATAGAAAAAAGCCCAACCAATAAACCGACTCGTTAACTATGAAGGTTAATCACAAATTTCTCGGATTTTTCAAGCTATTTAGATTAATGAGGTATTAAAATAGCAATTTGATGCTTTGTTGTTTGTTTGGATAGTGTTAGAGTATCGCGTGTCGCTTTTTTCAAATTTAACACTGGAGCAGTCTTATGGGGCACAGAGTCACTCCAGGCTCAAAACTTCTTTAATTCTTGGAAAGCTGTGTATTTGTTACCAATGACCTCACCAATATTCTCTTGTATGGCAATATTCCTGGGAATTAAAATGTATTTGTCTTACACACTCTTTTTTGGGAGTGTCACAAACGTTTCCTCACTATCTTAAAGTGCTTGGTACGACTGAGTTCCCCTCACGGCCATTTTTATTCCAAAATACATTCTATGAACAGGTTACATTTTTCCCCTGTGAAAGACTTACTGGTTTTTATAGCTGTGTTGCGGGACTCATTATGCTTTTCTAAGTGTAAATAAAAAGAATATAAGTAAAGAAATTGGCAACTGCAATCTATATGGATGAAACTGATCAAGCAAGGGAAGAACTTGATGAAATAATGAATTTAATCGTGATAGTGAAAGTTAATTGCAGAAAAGCGATGAACTTAAAATATTGAGTTAAAAGGAAAATTTTCAAGTGTTACCTAAGAAATTCCATCAAGAAAGATATGAAGCCATAAGTGTACCACAAGGCACACTGCACTCTGTCAAAAAGATACCAGCAAGAAAAATTGCAACAGGTTATTTTATGATCATCAAAGGGCAGTAAAACTACAATAACTCGAATAAAATATGACAGTTTTGCCTGCAAATAACACTCCTGCAAGGTTAGCGAAAAGTGTATGTGATTTGTGTCATTTATTAATGTCACGGACATTTGAAACTTTTTGGTTCAGTTTGATTGGATTTTTTTCTCAAATAATCAAAGGAAAATTGAAAAGCCCATAAAA
Organism: Trichonephila clavata; assembly: GCA_019973975.1. NCBI lineage: Eukaryota > Metazoa > Arthropoda > Arachnida > Araneae > Nephilidae > Trichonephila > Trichonephila clavata. Next base: position 4,973 of record BMAO01023655.1, read on the forward strand.
GTAGGTAAGTATACTTTCTCTTAATTAAATGGTTCTATGGAATAACAATTTTATTTTGTTTACAAAAAATACCATAAAAAAATGGATTGAAGGACTCCGTTACCATTCGCGGCCACCAACGTTAGTATCAAGTTTGCACCTTCTAACAGTTTAAGCTAAGGGCACAAAATTGTGTTAAAACTGAAACCTCTTCAATAGCGAACTCCTAATCACTTCCGCTAATAATATTTTTTATTTAATGTGCCCATATCGCTTCAGTCAAAAATATATTGTCAAGCAGAATCGTAATATTGTAAAGTATTTAAACAATTCGTATTAATATACATGTACATTATTTCAAATTGTTAAAACATTTTGAAGTTAAATTTATAATTACTATCCATTCGTATATGATACAAATATGAAGCACATATCTTTAAGCTTTAATTATGAATCAAAAGAAAAAGATTAATTATGTTTAATAGTCAGAAGACTAACGTCATAACGATTTTTTTAATTACCTTAATCAGATGTCACTGCCAGATGTTCAGAAAGAACAAGCGAAACTGTGATAAAAATTCATTGTTATTTTTTTAATCTTTTCCTCTTTTCATTAACTACTGTAGTTGAGGGAACTCAAATTTTATAAATGAACATTCTTAATTTTTTATGGCACTTGATATATACAGAGTAATATGATTTTCTCTTTTTTTATTTAAATTTTTTTCTTACTTTTTTTTTCTTAAACTTATAATCAATATTTAAAAAAAGTACGTTTAAAAAAGAAAAAAAAATTATATTTTAATATTTAGATTTGACACACAGAATTTATTTTTCTTAAAAGGAAATTACATTTTTATGTATTTAGACATAGTTATTTTTCAAATATTACATGCATCTGTCTTTCTCTAAAAATTGTGATACTTTGTTTTTTTTTTAATGTAAAAAGAGTTCTAAATTATATATATCATGTAATAAAATTCAGAAGTATTACTTACTAAATATTTTAAATGTAAATAAATTTCTCATTTTTGCTTTGTTAAGAAAGCACTTTTTTGCATGTTTGCAAATGTAAAACTCATTACTTATCATTTCATTCAGATAAGTTAACTACACTTATTCTTTTATCCTACACTTATTCCTAAATTTATTATCCTTTTACAAAAATTTAAGGAAAGATAGAATTCTTAAACTGCTCTTAGCACGGTTTGAATTAATTTTTAAAAAACTTATAGTCTTGCATTTAATACGATTGAATTATTATAATTTATTACATTCATTATTAGAGTATTAAAAATATTTTTTTTTATGTTTGAATCGAAGAAAAAGACTAATACTATTAAACTCGTAAGCAAAAGATGTAGGAATAGACATGCTTATTATTATTATTATTATTATTGTTATTTTTTGTGGAACAACAATATTGAATTGGCCTTGGCCTCCTACAGAAGTTTTTTTCAAGTCAATCTTTTGTTGACAACAGTCCTCCAATTCTTAATCCTTAAGATATTTCCCCTTGTATTAAGTCTATCCTTGTAGAAAAATTAATTGTACAGGCAATGTTGTGCCTTTACAATTAATAGCTGGTACATTGCTTGATTATGGCAACCCCTGATGATTTCACCAGGTTTTCCAGATTGGAGAGTTTATTATACTTGGTGAGAAATTTGGAGAAAAGTACGTTAGAACCAAGGACCCTTCTATGATTGACCTTCTAGAAATTTTCATTAGGCAAAATAAATGATATTTGAAACAAATGTCTAGTTAGTATAGAAGAAAGTTTAATCGAGTGCTTTGGCAGAGTTAAGGGGTATCGGAACGCTCTATACTGATAATGTTAAAAAGAGCTTTTTCAATGTACCTTTTCTAAAAACCTGTTGGAAATACAATCCCCAAATTTTTTTGCAAGTTAAGCATACATCTAATATTATACTGAAAAGAGTTTTTTTTTTTGAAATTCCCATTAGTTTTTCTTTAAAAAATTTTTTATTTGATACATAGTGAGAAAACAGTGTTTTTCCACAGAAAAAAAATTATTAAAAAAATTGTATACAAAACTTTGGTAAAAACTCATTTCAGTATATACTAGAATATATAAAGAATGTGTCATGTAAGTTTTGTTGACATAAAATATATACTTTCTGAGAAAAGGTACATCGAACCTTCAAAAGTGACATTTTGAGAAAAACACATTTTTATAAAAAAAAGTTACCTTATCAAAACATTCCAGCTCCATATTCCAAATTTTCAGCCTTTTTTAAATTTTCATCTTCTTGTTTCATTCTTTTAAGTCTTTTTACTTTTCTAGTCTCCTTAGTTTTCTGTAAATTGGCATATCTTACCCTTGTACTGCTCTCTTTGTCGAGATGTTCCATGCAGCATGTCGCATAATATCCTCGCTCTATGTTAATTTTTTTTGAAATATCCAGCTTTGTTGCATTCCCTTTATTAAAGGATGCAATAGCATCATATGTACCAAAGGAAAGTGTTTCTATGTGCACAAATGTCTTTTTGGGGACACGAGACCAAATAACATTATTAATGCTTTCATTCGGATTCTGCGTGTTTCCATGCAAGCACTTTTTCAATAATTCTGGATCCGAAAGGTCCCTAAAAATAGGCCTAATGGCTTCAACAACAGCAACTGGAAGTTTATGTTTGTGGAGATAAAGTTTATTTTCCAATTGAGCCTTCTTACACTGACACCATGTGTCAAGACCTGATGGACAAAATCTATGTTGTGGATTTTTATCCGTAGATATTTTGTGAAGAAATATTGCCCATATATATATAGCTTGTTTCATACACTTTACATTTGATAAATTTCTTCGAATGGCAAGACCATAATATGTTTGCAATTGATCAATAGTTGTTTCTGTTAATCTATTTTTGCCACATAATGCTTTGCCATCTGATAATTTTTGCCCCCTCATTTTTGCTTTGAAACGTCGGAGGCGAGATCCCATCCGTTTCATAACATGCCCTAAAGAAATTTTAAAAAATGACGTCAAACTTCAAGCTGACCCAAGAGGAAGTGCAATGTTTACCTTTTTCTGTCCATTTAAAGCTGTGACTCGCATTTAGACGATTCTTTAAAAACAAAATTTTAGAACTTCTAATTAGGCTAGAGGTAAAAATGAGGTATTTTTGGAAAAGTAATGAGCTGAAGAATTTAAAAATGCAATAACCTGAAATTCTCCTTTTAAAACATTTTACCTTTCCAACTCCCCTTAAGATAGATAATTTAAACAGTTACTCTGTAGTGGGGACACAGATATATTAAGAGTAGTTTCTGAGACGCTGTAAGGCTTGTTTATAACTAGAACAATTTGCACTATTGTAAATAATTTGTTATAATACGAGGGAAAGTCACTAAGTTACAAAAATAATTTAACACATGGCAATCCCTTGGAAACTATTTTTAATTTTCCACCGAGATCTCCGGCAACGTTGATGCACTTATCGCATCGTTTTATCAGAGCCCCAATTTCAGCTGCAAAAAAATATTTGGGTAGCTGTGTCATCCGCAGTAGTAGGACTTCATGTTAAACGCCTTCATCATTAGTAAATTGTTTACATCCAGGATATATTGTTTCTGTTGACCACGCAGATAGAAGCAAATGCCTCTTTGATTATTTTTTGTGTTCTTCAGTCAGTTGCCTAGAGACCCAACATGTGCACTTTTCGGAAATTTAAGCGATCCTTCATTATGCTGTATGCTGAACCATGGGAACATTCTATTGCCATTGTGATTCTGCCAATTGTCATTTTTCGATCAACCCGAATCAATTTTTCCACCTGTTGCTCAGTTGATTTTTTTGCAATAAAAATGGACGCCCACTTCGATCTTCATCAACAATTTTGGAGCAGTCTTGTGAAAATTTCTTTACCCAATTGTGCACTGTTTTATGTGGTCAACACTTTTCTTCATAAACAGGTATATTTCTCCATTGATATTTTTTATATCAAAGTCCTTTTGCCCACAAAAATTGAACCACCTCAGGCTGCTCTTCTATCGTACAATAATTCCACACCATCCTCATCTTTATAACTGCATTACATATGCGTGTGAATGCTACCTATTTAATATGAATTGAATATTATAAAACTGTATGCCGCTGCTATCTATCACCATTATTTAGAGATAATTGTTTTTACTTTAAATTTTACCATGTAAATTTGTGACTTACTTAATGACTTACCCTTGTATTTCTGTGTAAATACGTCTACTTATCCTCGTATTTACTTGGCTATTAATAAATACGTTATTTGATATATTTTAGCCATCGACTGCTTTTACTCCACTCCAATTTGCTACAATATCTAAACCTCATTTGATGCAGAATTTGTCTCCCTTCAGGACAAGTACCCATAGGCTAAGCCAAGCAAATGAGTCGTGTAGTGTTGTAATTCTTCATGCGGATTAGACAGTTAGTTCATTTGCATCTTTGAATTTTGATAACATTTTTGATATCTGGATTAGGGTTTCTGATTTCCCCGGTTTTTCCATTCCCGTGAATACATCCAAATTTCAAATAAATTAAAAACAAGTTATTTTTAAATAAGATCAACAATAATTATGTTCAATAAGGATACATATAAATTCCAAAATTAATACTTATTTATATAATGAGCTAAAAAATACAAAAAATATATAATAAATTGATTATTCATTTTTAAAATAGGACTTCAAAAAGTTTTAGCAATTTATACTTTTATTGCTAAGACATGGACAAAATGTTATGGTTAAAGATTTTTTAAATTAAAACTCTAGGGAGGGGGATTATATTTGAAAAATAATTACTAAAAGTAATGTACTTTTACCAACTCACATGCGTTTGAAAATTAACCAGTCAAAGCTGAATCAATTATTTCTCTAATGTTGCTACTAAGAGATAAATATTAATAAATACTTGAAAACTCATTTGCTGCTGAAATGCCGATTATGTACGTTAAACATATTAATTATTGTATTTAAGATATTTTATTTGTATAACCGATTTCTTGTTTATGGAATTGCTATAGATTCTGACTCTGGGTCACTAAATGTATAATAAAATATAAATTTGATTCTTAAGCCAATTCTATTAATGCGTTTTCAATTGAAGATGCTTCTCAGTAGCTTTCTCTACTTTGAGGTTGTCCATTCTTCTTAAATGAACTGGAGAAGAAGCAGATTTAATTAGAATTTTATAAACAATAGTTTAATTTTTCCTTATCATTATTTTCTTCATTAGAAGGCATTGATTGGTAACAACGATTTGCTCCTGGATTTCTGGCGAGATATTATCAAAGATATTTACTTCGAAATCCAGATAAATCAAACTAGTAACTTTTTAAAAAAATTATGAGCTTCAACTTTTGAGCAGTCGAGTCTGTATCTTTAGAATAATATATATACTATATATTCGATATATTATAGAATAGTGGGAAAATATGGAATACCAAAGTTTTCACCATGTTACTAGCTGCTAATGCTAGAGGAAATCATTAACTTTTCAAAAACAAATAATATTATAAAAATGTTAAGTAAATTCCTACTTATTTCAACAAAGAAAAATTTAATACAAATATGTACATTTTCATATGACAGAATCACAATATTAAATGACAAAATAGAAAGCGATTTTCCTTGCACAATTTTCCATTTTTCTTCCTATATATGATGTTGGACTATTTTTTGTTTGTTATACTGTTTATTCATTAATTAAATTTAATTATTCCAATAAAGTATAGCATAGCAGAAATAAATCACATTCTCAGAAATTATGTTATCCCAGTTGGGATTCGAGTTCACGACCTTTGGATTACAAGTCCAACGCGCTATGCTTTGCACTACAGGAACACAACGAATAATTTTCTTTTCTATGTATGATGTTCGACTATCATTTTTGTTTGTTACTTTTTATACGTTTTTTAAATTTAACTAATGAATTAATGTTTGAAAAAACTGTATTAACATCAAGTGCCGTCCACTACATGCTTAAAAAAATATTTGTACTTGAATGGATGAATTGATTACTAATAGAACTATTTGATTAACGACTGAAAATTTGAAACCCATGATACATTGTAGTGAGAGTTCACTGCTTGTTGTTATCTAAAAACTCGTTACAAAACAAAGTGTGTTTTGTGGTTTTCAGATTTTTTACAGGTAAATTTTCAAGCAATTTAACCTGCAGTCCTCTTATTATTTTCTTGCTAAGGAGAATGTGCACTTAAGGTATTGTAGTTTGTTTTCATGTGCTCATTTTTAGTTGACAATATTTCGTCATTCCGTTTAAAGGTTGGTTTTCCAACACAGTGTTACAGAGAACTAGATATTTTTATAATATCATACTATCAAATAAAAGAGGCTTTAGAGGATAGTCTGAAAGAAAGGGATGAGAATAAAGAACCAGAAGCTACGAAATTGCAAAAGAAACCGAAAATTCAAAGACCCCTATTAAGAAATCAAATTTCGTGACCTAACCTACTTTCTAGACCTAAAACTACGAAAAATGACACCAATGTTAATAGATATGAATCATTCCATTCTAATGAACTATCTGGATTGGATTTCATGGCATCAACAAAAGAACTAGAAAAGATTCTGAATGTATCTCCTATAATGGAGAATTCAGATAAAAAAGGGGAAATTTAATGATTCTGTTGTTTTCTGTGGGTTCATCTAGGCTGAATCGGAAGCAGAGAAAGATTATATCTGTGACTTTGAAAATAGTCTTAAAATAGAAATGTCTTGTATGTTATCTTGGAAATATGGCTCAAAAAGCAACAGGTAAACCAAATTTTATTTATATTTGAGCGATAAAATTGATGTTACTCTCATGCTTGATATAGTCTATTAAATATATAGTTATTGATTTATTTATGTTGGATGATATGAGTATATTGGACAAAGAGGTTATCCATATGCTCAAATATCAGGTTCGAGTCAAAACATTTCGTATACTGAATCATCAGAGTTAACTAGCCAATTTTTGAACGTACCGTTATAGATTTGCTATATGAAGTATGCAGTCTTTAAATATTTGAAACATAATTTTTTAATAGATGTGCAAAATAATTTTACAAAAATGTCTTGAAACGCAGCTTCAAACTATCCATCGAATTTAGAGATTGTTGATATATTGAAAAAAAACTACATTCATTTTTCTCTTTACATCATTTATGTGTAATGTGTATTCGTTAAATTCCCCCATTTTTCAATGTTATTAACTTTGAAGAAAACAAACACTGAATTCAATTTATATTCAAATTGTGAATACATTTTCAATTATTTGTGGAAAGGAAAATTCAGGAGATTCAATGGCTAGAGTGAATCATTTCCTATCAGACTTGATTTGATTTATGCAAATGTATTTATCTAACGAATGTAAAGTGGAAGAAAACAAAGTCATTTCAATTAGTTTTATGGATAACTTTTTGTAAATGTATTGGCAAAAGTATCCTTATTTACATGATTTCATATGTCACTGAATTAGTGAATGATTAATCCAAGCAGCATTGATAAGTGTAATTTTTTTGAATGATACCATAAGCTACTTAATTTACTTAAATATAATAACATCTGTGGTGAGGGATTATTGAAGTTCAAATATAGTTTTTAACCCCTTAATTGCCACCGGCGTATATATTCGTCTCACTCAACCGGTGTATTAAGTGCTCCGGAAGTATATGTACGTATTTCCAAAATACATTTCTTTTCTTTCCGCTGCTATCAGTAAAGCTATTAAAAAGGTTTTGGAATACAACAAAATGATCTTGATTGCGTTTGAGAAGGAGTTATTTCAGAGAAAAATTTGCGAGGTGTAGGATGTAGTGACTCTGAAGACAGATCCTGATTTGGCACCAAATCTGGTAATTTTGTACCACGGTCAACTGACGAGGATGACACCTGAGTTTGCACCCTCCTCTCCTAACTTTTATACCACTTCAACAGTAGGACTTCGAACCATGATAGACTGAACACGCATCAGCCTCTCTAATCATCGGGTCTTCAGTGGAGCCAGGACTTGAGCCCACGATTCGACAAAGCCAGCCACGGGTACGTTGCTTCGACCACTGTGATACAAATGGTACCTCATTGTGTAGAATAGAATTTACTGCTTAATAAATGAAAATAAGTTACAATAGTATTGTTAGATAACTCTATTTCTTTCGCTAATTTATTTTCGTCTCAAGCATCATGAGACTTATTGTTGATGGATTTTGTAATTTTCACACTTGATCAGGGAAGGAGGGGAACATACCCACTTGAACTTCAACACCAAATCAACATGAGAACTTTGATTCCACCTGTCATCATTTGCTGTCATTGCATCGTGACTCAAAAATAAATGTAACTAAATTATGTAACAATTAATATTAAAAACAATGTAGGCAAATTCACTTGTTAATTATGATACAACAGAATGCCCATTTGCACAATATATTTGTTGGATGAATTATAATTTATTTAGCTGTAGTATATATATGATATAATGGAGTTCAAAATAGTTGGCACAATTTCTTTGTCATATCTCACTATTTTAATCATTATAAATTCTTTTCCAACAGCAACAGTTACAGAAGACCCTTTGCTTCAAAAATGAGGAATACCAAGAATATGACAAGCATAGCGAGGAAAGTGTATGACGCCAGTTCGATTAGGGATACTCAAACCTTTTTCCTTCTGGCCGCATACGTATAACAGTTATAAGTGGGCCGGAACAATAGGGTTAATGGAAAAAACATTATAAGATCAAGGCAATATTGGGCATTTAAAATGTGGAAAATTGATCTAAATAGTAAAACTAACTTTTGGCTTTTAAAACTATATAATTATTTCTGTAAGCATTAAAACACTTTCCACATAATACATATTTTTAGTGTTATGCGGGTTTTTTTTTTTTTGCTCAGTTATTTAGTACTTTTGATTCCCTTTCATTCATGACCAAGCTCCTAATTTACATGTTCCTGTTATACAAACAAATCTATCATGCTGTTTGATAATTTGATTTTTTTTCTTTTGACAATCTCTCTGATTTATATTTCAAATATTAATTTATCTAGTGCAGAATGTGGAGGAGTCTGTGAAGTGGAGTTTTGACTAAATACCAGACTGAAGTCAATATTATTTGTCTATAATTAAAACTTAATTTTACTAATAAATTAGTCACTACTTCACTGTCATTTGTTAATAGTAATGGTTACAGTTACAGATAAAAAAAATCTCGAAATTCGTACCCGTAAGACATCACAACAAAATTGGTAAACCTAATTGTTTCACTGATAGGATTCCCCGTTACATTTTTAATACATTCTTCTTAAATGATTGAATTTTTTAGTACAATGGGCCTTGAGCGGGCCACTCAGAACTGCCCTGTGGCCCGCGGGCTGCAGGTTGAGTATCGCTGAGTTAGACCCATGCGAGCCAGTAACGGCAGCACAAACAGGTATCCCGTAGCACTGGGTTACAACGATGGTGGTCTCCATCCATTTCCTCCCGTATGTCACAGAGCGCTCAGAAAGGAGCTTTGATTATACGAATTCGATGATGATATTTCAGCAGGCAGTAGTGTCCGGTAGCTAGTTGAAACTCTGCAATTGCCTTACTTCTCGGCCATACAGAAACATCCTTGAGATTATTCCACCGGATCTATTCGGAATTTTTCTCTTTGTATTGATTGAAAGTGAAATCATTTTTCCTTTTCTTAATTAGATGATTCTTTTAGATTATTTTGATGTGGTAAAACGAATACCTTTACTCGATATTTGTAAGATAGATGCCCCTCTTCACAAAGTGGTCTGTTAGCACATTACCATCTACTTCCCAATGTCCCGGATGCCACTGCAGGATTATTTTCTTAGAAAGTCCAAGCAAACCCTGCAAGAATCTTTGTTTTCTCTAGGACAGCGTTTCTCAAACTTTCAATATTTGCGACCCAAATTTCAACTTTAATTTCGGTCGCGACCCCCTCTCTAAGCAATAACAATGTATTCAATTCACTAATAATATATTTTGACGCTAAAGTTGTAATGCGACATTCATTATAACAAGTACAAATTATCAAGATAAGTATTAAACTTTGTAGATGTTGCTTTAAGTAATAGATATTTTTAAGTTACTTTCAGGTAATAAAATAAGTATTATGTTACTTTTTTTCTAATTTTTAAACTGGAACAGATTGCAAATTTTTTAAAAATAAAATTAGCTATATTTATTTCTTTAATCATTTATTTCTAAAATTTAATCACCCATTTCCAACATCCTACCTTTGTGAAACAGGGACTTTTTGCCGTGGTGACTTTGAAAACAAAATATAGATCTCAGCTAAATATAGAAAAAAGATCTTTGAAAATTAATATCTAATATTAAACTTTCCATTGAGAAACTGCTTTGGAAGACAAGCTTGTGGGAGACACTAGTTAATATTAAAGCTGTTCTTAATGTAGCATTGCTAAATTAATTATCACAAATACAGTGTACAGTACTGGTACATTTACAAGTATATTATATCAGTGTAAATGTGTATTTTGTTTTTTTATAATGTCAGAAAGTTTATTCCATTTTGCTTCCTTTCAATAAATTAATATATTTTTAAATAATGTTTTATTTTCGATTTTTCTATATGCTCTTCTCCCCCTCCCCCACACACAGTTTGAGAAACGCTGCTGTTGGATATTAGTAGAGGTTTGAGTCGAATTTGAGTTCACAGCCGAAACCACTGTCTTTGAATCGCAAAAGATATTTATCATTATAATAGTTTTTTTTTCTAAAATTCGAACTTGCTTTAAAAATTCAATAATGCCGCATATTAAATAATTCTTAAAATTATTTTTTTTTTGCATTTAATTGCTAAAAGGCACAATTTTTGAGCAACTGGTAAATATGAAATACTCACACACACACATTTCTATATAGTCATATTATATAACTACTAATATATCTGCTTTGTTATAATACAGAATAGAGTAAACCATCGTTTCTCAAATTGCAGGCCGTACCCCCTAAGAGGGGGGGGGAGCGTGATAACTCTACGAAGGGGGTGCGAGCATATTGAAAAGTAGAAAACAAAAGATTATTTTAAAAAATTATTAAAATACTGAAAGTAAACAAACCAAAACTTCCTGACATAATAAAAATAAAATACACATTAACACTGATATAATACACTTATAAATGTATCAGTACTGCATGATGTGTTTTACAAAACTAAGTTAAAAACAATTTTAATAATTACCAATGACCTCATGGGCTTGTCATATATAAAATTATACACAAAAAGTAACTCTTATCACAATAATTTATACTGTTTATAATTAATCCTTTAACTGCTGATAAAAAGTTGCGCAATTCGCACCCCAATGCTACCATTTTCCACGTACGCGTGCGTATGTGATATAGAGGAAAGGAATAAACAAGTAAATCATCTTAAATAAGTAAATCCTTCGCAAATGCTGTCAAAGTTCTTTTATTGCATTTCAAAGTCTTCGGAATAGTTTTATGAATAGCAGTGCACCAAAAAGATAGTATTTCGGAATGACGTATATATATATATATGGGGGCAATTAATGCTTTGGGTGAGCGAGATGGGTGACACTTAAAGAGGTTAAAGTCGTATTGTAGCTTTAACATCAAAGAATAGTACAAGGGGTGATCAAATGAAAAGGTACGCAACGACATAAAAATGAAACAGTTAAATATTTGCATATTCCGCCAAGGAGAATGTAGCGAGACATCTCGGGATGCCATTGGAGACTCTGACTGTGATCGGATAATGCGCGGGTGCCCGCATGCGCAGGAGAGAGCAAAGGCTCTTATAAAAAGCGGCGTCCAAACGATGCGAACACAGAATTACTCGAGCACAGAAAAAGCATTAACTCCGATGTGTACTGTGAGACACTCCGACGCCTACGCAGGTCCATCTAGAACAAAAGACCGGGCTGCTCACGGAGGGTGTGGTGCAGCTCCATGATAATGCGCGTCCACACGTCTCCAGAGTCACACAAATGGAACTGGACAAGTTCCAATGGGAGACGTTGGACCATCCGTCCTACAGTCCGGACATGTCACCCTGCGATTTCCATGTGTTTGGTCCACTGAAGAAACACCTGAAAGGAAAGCGCTTCAACTCGGATGACGTACTCAAGGACACTGTGAAGGACTGGTCTCGTCACAGCCACAGGAATTCTGGGAACAAGGAATCCTGCGGCTTGTTCATCAGTGGATCGTTGTGCTCAGGCCTATGGTGTATATTTTGAATAAAGTCTATATTTGTACCCACCGTGTCGTTTCGTACCTTTTCATTTCATCACCACTTGTACTATTAAATTCAATACGATGTTATTGTATAGAGAGAGCGTGTTTAAAATTATGATTGAATATTGGGTCGCAAACATTGAAAGTTTGAGAAGCACTGGAGTAACTACGTAGAACAACAATGAGAGGTCGTGGAGTATGAGAGAAAAAAATTTTGAGAAACACGGAGTTAGATACAAATTTTTACTTCACTTCACCCAGGTAAATGTTAAAGAAAATGTCAATCTACTAGAGACAGGATTAAAGACCCCATTTTCGTCAGACAAAAAAAAATGATGGACACTATAAGGGAAATTTTAAGTTCAATACTTTCTTCAGAAGCATGTTTGATTAAAGGAAATATCTTTCTAAGTACCAGAACCTGAATGAAATTCAGGGAATCGATTTTTCTTTAAACCGGGAATCAATTTAACTGTCTGTGCGGGAGAAGAACGATAAAGTTTTCAAGTGGGCCGATGTACTTCACGGTTTGTTGTAATTAATTATCTTTGTGTAAAAGATGTCGCAGAATCGAAAACTGAGAAGAAAACTGATTTCTTTGAGTAGCGGTGTCTTAGGCGTGGTAATGATTTTTCTACTGAATGGACTAAGAAGAGATTAACAAGGGGTTTCGATAAACTTCAGATTTGTTTCATTAAATTTAAACCTTATATGATAGATGGTGATTTTCAATCAGTGTTGCAGGAAATAAATTAATTGGAGGAATAATAAATGGATATTGTCTTTAAATTTAGTAAATTTCAGAACAGCTTTCGCTTAAGAATTTTATCTAAGGAAGAAGAGTATATACTCGAAATTATAATCAAGATTCTCCAACACAAAACCAAGGGCTATTCTAAAAGCTGGTGAAATAAAGTCTTTCAGTTCATTCACAGTTTCTCTGAGAGTCTTTTATGGTCACGGTATCTCAGTGGTTAAAGTAGCGAACTCATGGAGGTAATGTTACTAAAGCTCCACCAATCGCAGCAAACTAATTGTTACTATCTCTTGTTCTAAAACTATTAAGAAGGGTAACTAGCTCGGCGATTATAAAATCCAGCATGGTGGAGCTTACCTCATTTTTTTAAAAATAGAATCTTACCCCTATATCCACCTAAACAGCTATTAATAAATTCAAATATTTGTAGATTATCTAATTTTCTATAATGTTTTATTCCGTTAATGGGTCTGATTGAAAATGCTTCAAACATTTCCCCCTGAAATGACTGTAGATTTTAATATTATTTATTTTATTTTATTAAAACGCTTTACATGTATTTTCTGTTTTAGTTTTGTTAAATGATTCTACAATTTTTTCTGATGATACTTCAAATTTTTTGAAATTATAAATAACAAACCATACACAAGATTTAATTAGTAAAATTTTGAACACATTTAAGTATTTGTATATTAAAGTACTTTTAAGTATTATATATTTAGACATCAGGAAATACTAATTTCTAGAGCTCTAATTTCTAGAGAACGAAAAAGAGAATATTAAAGTCGCACTGTTCAGCTACACAAATGTTTTTGTCGACGGTCTAATTTCTTGAGATTTATGTGTTTATTTATACTATTCAAATACTTTACTTTAACTTTTAAATATATTATGTCAAGAGTTTGCCAAACTTGGTGGTTTGGTGTCCTAAACCAATCTACCAATATAATTTAGGAAATTCCGCAATAAAATACATATGAAACAATTTGATTCCTTTGACAATATATGCTGTATTGAAGAATAGAAATCAATAATATAAACCTAGAGTTTTGTTATATATCCAGAATGAATCATTTACTTATACATATTTACATACAAATAATCAAAATAATTATAACTATTCCTTCATATGTATAACAACTTAAAAATTTAGATATGCAGTGGTATCATATATATATAAGCCAGTAACTATGTCCGGACTAAAGTGGTCGTTTTTGTCCAGTGATATGGTACGTGCTTACGGATCAGAAAGTTCCTAGTTCTATCCTTCACACATTCATTATGAATCTGTTAAACATATTTATTAAAATAAGAAAAATAAACAGTGTTATATATATAAATATAAGTATATTACTTTCTTCAAATATTTAAGTAGAATGCCACTGAAAATCATGACATGTGCCAGATCTGGCACGTGTGCCATAGGTAGCTGGCGCCTATTGTAGCATTTTACAATCAAAATATAAAGGAGAAACTATTTAAAAATATTCCACTTGTGAATTAAATTGAAGGCTTAAAATTATATTGCCTTTTGTTTTTCTCAAAGTAATGTTTCAAAATATAAATATATTACTGTCTTAAAAATAGTTAGCATTGAGATTCCTGTGCTATGTTTCACAACTTTTGAAATACTTTAAAAAGTTGTCAAAAATGGTTTACGAAATATGCTCTTACCTTTTTACTTGAAATTATTCTACAAATATTTACAAAATAAAACTTAATAGAGTGGCAACAAATTGCCTGAAAAAATTAAGGTAATACATGTCTACAGAAAACACTAAGAAAAATCGCATTCAATGCAATTCCAAAAGACATTCATTCGCCTTCTTTGTACCCCTTGAAATGACTCCCACTTCAAGTTTTTTATTCTCGTGTTCCATTATTTCCCAAAGGATACAATAAACAGTCTACTTCACAAACATTTCAACCATTTCCCACTCTCGAAAATAGTAGTTGAAACAAAATAAAGAATACCTAAGAACTTTCTAAAAACATGGAATATATACAACTGTCGGAATAAATAACTGCAGAAAAGCATATACTTTTATTGAAACGCATATACAACAAAGAAAATGTTGTTCTTTATTATCTTATTTAATATATTACTTTAGATGTAATTTTTAAAGACAAGTTAATAATAAACACATCAGAGCAGGGTTGTAATAATTCAAAACACATTATCATCACAATGTTGTATAATGACATTTCTCTAACTTCACGAAACTAACAATGACTGTTTATAAAATTTGAAGAAAATTGATTATGAGTTGATCTGAAAAATTTATAAATATGTTTCAAAAATATAAATATTGTTTTATACGGAAAATAATTAACAAAATATTAGAAATTTTTACCTGCGTATGTACTCTCCCCCCCCCTTTATCTTGATTAGTTTTTATCAAGCTGTAAATTACACACTAAAATGTATTATTACATTATTTTTATTTCCTAAGAAATTTGTTTTGTGCCATTTCAAAGCGAAAGGTTTATACATTTTTTGAGGTCTTAGCTATGAAGTTAAGGTAAATTAACTACAAATAATATCATTGATCATTAATAGGCCCAATATTATTTATTTGCATTTTTTTACCTCTAACTTTACCCGTTAGCGCCCAAATAATTTTAAAATCGCAATTTTTGAAAACTATTTTTAAATTACATTTTATGTATCATAAATAGAGTAATTGTGAAGTCATATCCATTTTCCATAATTAACAGCTGAGAAAATAAGTGATCTATAAATAGATCGCTGAGCGCTTATGGTAGTAAAAGACCAAGTAACTTTCCTTTGGTTTTATATTTAAAAAATTGCAAATTTAGGGAGGTTGGAAATGAAACTTTTGTGAATTTAAAAACAACTAATGATGTTTAAAAGAGAAAATATTATTTTACTGATCTAAACTTACTTAGTTGCAGTTTTATACAGCCAATTTCTAAAAGTTAAGTGTGATATAATGCAAAACGACAAAGGGTTACATTACATTTTGTACAAAACGTAAGAGGTCTACTCTTACATTTTTGAAACTGGCATCTTCTTTGGTTATGTCTTTTTCCAATAACATGGTCTTTTCTTTCTAAACGCACAGAGTCCATTACGTTTGATCTTGATGACATCACAACAGAGGTCTTCCAATGTCTTTCTTAGAATTTGTTCCCCGCTTGAGGTACGCTCTGCGATATAACTTCGGATGTCTTTTATTCTTTTCTATAAACTTTACGCCGAGATATTCTGGAAGAAATGAAACGGTAAAAACATGATATTAGTTACCATTAACGCCCAGCGATCTATTTATAGATCAGCATGTTTAAACTTAATTTTAATAATAAAAACAGTTATTTTTCTAATATAAATAAGCCAGAATAATTAAACAGGCGAAGGAAATGTAAAACACATAAAAAAGTGTAACTTACTTTTTTTTGTTGGATACAAAATCGAAAGCTGCACTTTGAAGCTTCAAAATGGCGAACATCAGACGCTAGCTGCTGTACTGCTCTGGGAAAGAATGCTGGAATCAAATCTCGTTTGAGGATAGGGACACATGTGTAAGGAAACCATCCAATGACAATACGAAGAGATTAAAAGATATCGTTTTCACTGGGAGTTCTGAGTAGGAAGTGATCTATAAATACATCACTGGGCGGTAACGGGTTAAGGAATGGGATGCCAATATTTTGAGAGCAACATCAGCTTGCATGGATTGACATATTCACTGATAAGCAGTGTCGGCACGGTTAATCACTTCTATAGTTATTTTGCCAGATGTGCAAGGCACTTTTGATGTTTCCATATCGCTTAGAATCGCTTTTCGTCGAACGATACTTGGCGGCATGCAATCAAGATTTCCTACCACTTCAGGGCCGGCGAAAGGAGAAAGAAGTATTTCTCCTGGCCCTCGCGTACACACGCGCGTATATCCCAGTATACGTACGCACGGGACCGGATGAACTTCTCTGCTATATATAAGCCTATTGTCATTTAAAAATTCATGCAAAATCTTGAATACAATCAAATACACTAAAATTTATATTTTACTATAATTGATAATATCGTAATATACAGTACAAAACTTTTCGCTATATTTAAAAAAAAATTGCAAATTTAAAAAAAAAAATGTTTTTATTTTAATGGAAAAAAATACTCTTTTCACCAAGATGATCAAAGTAAAATTGACGCCAAACTTACAAAATACTATCTGGCAAGCATTGATAAATTTACTTTCACATAAACTTGATGCAGATCTATCTGATATAAATCTTTTAAATGACAGCTAATGTATCTTTTTTTTTATCTTTAAATATTTCTTATAATGCTTTTTGCTTTTTTAATATAATTGTAGTATTATATTTTCTGTTCTTATGGTTGTGGTCATTCTAAATGCGATAGCAACAAAAAAGAATCGTATGTTCTTACTGAATTAAAAATGAGGCAGTAAAAAGAAAAATTATTTTTCTTTAAAAATGTGTCATCGTGTTTGATCTATGTAGATCTGCTTCTTAAATGTCTTTCGAGTATTAAAATTATTGATATAAATATGAACCACAAATAAAATAAATAAACTATGATTATGAATGGCTGATGCCTAATAAACTAATAAGCTCTTTTCCTTCTTCTTCCAACTTAATCAAGGACTAAGTTGGAAGTTCCAACTAAGCTTGGACTAAGTTCCAACTTTCTTCAAACACAAATCCAGAGCCCAATAAATCACAAACCCTTAAATGCCCGATTCTCTCGAAAAACGTGATTCTTGAACGTGTAACTTCTTCGACTACGGTCTTTGATGCCAACGCAGTCGCAAAACAAAAGCTCTGCTCAAACCCACGAAAAAAATTCTCGCTGCCAGAATTAAATTATAGCCGAGAAATTACAACAACAATAACCAGACTAAGGACAAAACATTTTAAGGGCATGAAGATTCTGCCTGATGGATCCAGATCATATGTGGAATGCAGGCACTGCCCAGGCAAGCAACTGGATCCCAAACATCTTTTTAACTGTCCTTCTATTGTTGGTGCCCTTTTTAAAATAGACAATGATTACAGCATGGACATCCTATACTCGGATCGTGCCATGGATGTTGCCACGGCAGTAATTCACGCCTTTGGCAACATTTGACTCATTTTTTATCTTTATTTTGTTATATACAATACCTTTGCACTTTGTCATACACGACAACAACAACAACGGGTTAAGATGACTGAAGTTAACGCCGCAGCACGGGCGATTTCTTTTGCAATGGTGCCAGATAAGAGCGATGTGGACAATGAAATGATACATGGCAGTTTCTCAGATGAGTCACTCCCAAAGTTGTACAATTAGAGTCTGCTTGAAAGTGTTTGGCATAGACGTGATAACAGGTCAAATATGGGTTTATCTGTGGAATGCGCCACTGAATGATATTATCTTGAAGGTATCTTCACGTGTGATAGTGAGTCATCTCTGATTCATATTTTGGACATTATTATTTGACAACGATGCAGGGAGGATGTACTGTAGAAAAGTGGTAATCCTCTTTTTTGGAGGTTGATCAATGCTCGTAGTCAGCTGAATAATTGCCATCAAACACTGCCCTATGTAAGATGTACAGATACTTCCTTGACCATCATTTTCCTTTTATTTCCCCAATCAAGCATACGTGAGACATGATTGGACGCATTTTGTATGCTTCGAATTCAGCAGACAAACTACAACTAATTATTCACAGGGAGTAGGGAGTCAAGGTATTACATAGAAGGTCATCCAAACGGTCACTGACTTTATACCTCAACTTGTGGCTTTGTGTATCTCTTAGTCTGCGGTTGTCCTGCGCACTAAGCTGACACTTTTCTTGTTTTCCGTTAAAAGTTAATTTAAAAAAAAGCGCCATTTATTTCTCGTTTGCTGTATCACTCTGTTTCTCTCCTTTTCAGTGTTCCATTTTCAATGTCAAGTAATGTTAGTATAAATTTAATATGCTTTTTTCCCCTCAAAATCTTTAAAAGTATGATAAAAATTATTTTTCCAAGTTTTATTAAAGATCTTTCTATCTTCTTGTGTCAGTTAAATAATGTTTAGTATAAAAATGGCTCAAATATGAGTCTCATTAGATAGCTAACCTTTTTATTTTATTTGATGCAAAAGTTATTTTAAAAATAAATATTGTCTGACTATACCCGTTTTACAGTTATTTTACAAAAGCTCAATATTTCATTACTAACGATGAAAACAGGAACTTGGATTTCTTTATAAATTTTACTTCTCTCTTCTTCCGATGCGCTAATTTTCCACCCGAAAGCATGCTTTCACCACCAAGAAAGATTTGATGAAATGATCTTAGAACATATATTACTATTTTATTAATATATATATTATAACATTCGACATTATGTAGTTTTTTTTTAATAACTACCTAATGTCGCCTCAAATTATATGTGTCTTAATTCGTGGCTATGTGTCTTATATCTGATTTTATCCAAAACTCGCAAAAACCATGTGGTCCAAACGAAATAAGTATGAATAACTACGGTAAGAAAATCACGTAATAAAGCCATACACATCATTGAAATTCTCTCACTTATTCAACTTACGTGCCAAATATTCAAATTGATTTGCAAATGACTCCAAAATGGAATCCAGATGGCGAAACGATGAGACCTCATGTGCGATCATAGGAATTACATTTCCTTGCCTTAAAGAAGATTAAGACCAGTGAATTGCATAATGATGACTTGAAAAATGTGTTTCAGCCATATTTATAGGAAATGTGTTAAGTTACTAAATGAGAAATGATTGGTTTATATAGATTTTTAGTATCTTACAACTGAGGAAAGTTCTGTTATTATAAATAGATACATTAATTTACACTTTGCTTGCGAGATTCGTTATTATTTACCTGATTTAAATTTAAGTGCTGGGTACTTAATGTGAATTTTAATACCTTTTCTTAGTATCGTATCTATACCATATACGTTTAAAAGTAAACGATTTAAACAGAAGAGGATATTATGCTTTCGTTTACAAAATTGGTTATTATTTACATGTCATTTAAATTTAAATTCTTGATCATAGATAGCTTTTTTTTTTGCATTTACAGAGTATCTTGTCTAATACATTCTACTCTCGATAATTAGAATTTCGAGAGAGACCATTGAAAATCTTCGAATTATCAAGTGAATAGGAAAAAACTCATAAAATACACGCAGAAAATTTGTTTTCCTGACACATTTAAGTTTGTAACTATGTTATAAAACAACAATAAGACACATGTATAAAATTATTTTAAAGTATTTTAAATGTACATATATTATATACAGTATAAATATTATACAGAAGTTAAAAGCCTTTTGTATTAAAATAATACATTTATTTATTAAAACAATTATTAAAAGTAAAGAACACTTTCACATTCAGCTAGGGGTATACTTAATAGTATAGAAGTTGGAAAAGCTCTTCTCGCTTAATTAGTCCGCCTAAAAATTCGACCAGTTTTTTCCCTTTTTTACCCCATTCCTCAATGACTCCTCTCCTTTCACTTTCCACTTCATATTTCTTTACCTCTGGAACAGGACTCTTCCATGCCCTTCAAATCTCTTAAGTTCATCATTGGAAAAAAAACCATTTCGCTCTCTGTTCCCTCAGACATTGATCCCAACGCCATTGGTTCTTCACGGCAGGGTCCAGTTCAACCCATGCTCTATTTGGTGCTCCATACTAAAAGTCACACAGATGAACATATCAGTCCGACGCAAATCACGTAATCCTAAGCGTATCTTCTTCACAAAAGCAGACCCTCCTTTTTGAATACGCGTAGCAAGGCCACGTGTTAAAAGTAAGGCATAGACGGCTTACAACAGGTGAGTCAGGTTTATTGTCCACTTGAAGAATTAAAGCAATAAAAATATCTTTTTTGCTAAGGAACCGGGAAGCACAAAGAAGGGGCAGAAAACATGATGGTAATCAAAGGGGCTACGTTCAGGATAGATAAGCCGAGACAAAACAACAGAAACATGTGAGCTCCAACCTGTTTGCTACAGAAGTCTACGTATAAAAAAATTGGAACTTTCGAGAGTTTTATAAGATAATTATCGCGTGTTGTAGTCTGGAGCCACAGATTTTACTTCGAAATATTGAATGCCCCAAAACGTATTGTTTTTGTTCGAAATATCAACAGTTTTTCTAGAGGCTGAGCATATGCTTCGAATTAGCGAGAATTTAGTATTATCGAAGGTTTGTTGCTTATGCCACCTGATCGACAGTAACATCAGATCAAGTCCACGAAATTCATCACGGCTAAGGGCTAGAATTTTACGCCTGTCGTTAGCCTAAGCTTTGAGCCCCCCACGAGAGTGACAGTGCGATTTTGCTCACGCAACACGATAGATGGCGACACCGTTCGGACCCACAGATTTAACGAGCACGTTCTCCGATTTGTACTCGGTGGGCATTTGGTGGCATCGGGCATCGAACCCAGGCCTTCCGGTCTGGCGTCTGATGCTCTAACCACTAGGCTACCCACGGCCTATCGAAGGTTTGAATTAACGAAGGTCGACTATATATATATTTCAAAGTAACCGACTTTTACTCTGTGTTTTAATGGAGTGTAATTAATCCGTTTGTTTTTAATTCAATATAAAATATAGAATCAAATAGTAAATATAATAAAAATTTAATTAATGTTTCATGACAATGATAATAAATGCAAAATAAATAAAACCGATTTGGATCAAATTATTTTGCCTGAGATTTTACTGTTAATCGTGATTATATAATGTGAGGTATGTTTACTAAGCTTGAGATTTTACGTTGATTTTTGAAAGGAGCTTTTCCAATTACAACATATATTGTCTCGGTACTTACTCTTCAATTTGGTTAAAGGGAAGATTTTGCTCATTAATTTGAATCCCGTGGGGATCCGAACGCAGCATGCATGGAAGAACCTATGAATTAATCTCTAATTAAACTAGAGGTATATTTCCAATAATTTACTTCTTTTATTAACCCAGGAGTGGTCGCGTGGGCAACTAAGTCAACCCGGGCTCATGAAATTTTTAATTTTGTGAAAACTGTTTATTTGTTACCAATAATCTTGTCATTAACCTCCTATATGACAGTTTTAATGGGATCTAAAGTGTATTTGCTGCACATCTCCCTCTTTTTTTGGAGTGTCAAACGCATTCTTACAATCTTAAGGTACTGGAGGTGACTGAGTTCCCCGCGAGACCCTTTTGTTCCAAAATATTTTCCAAGAACAGGCTACATTTTCACCTGTGAATGACTTAGCAGTTTTCATAGCTGTGTTACAGGACTTATTAAGGTTTATAAATGTAAATTGATAGAATATAAATAAAGAAATTGGCAACTACAATCTATATTGAATGAAGTTGAAACTGATCAAGCAAGGGAAGAACTTGATGAAATAATGTATATTAATCCTGATGGTGAAAGTTAATTGCAGAAAAGCGATGAACACATGAAACATTTAAGTTGAAAAGAAAATTTTCAAATGTTACCTAAGAAACTCCACAAGAAAGATATGAAGCGAATAATGTACTGAGAGACACTCTCATCCCTGTAAAAAAACACAAGCAAGAAAAAGATCAACATGCTATTTGTCAATCATCAAAAGGCAATAAAACTACAATAACATGAACAAAATATGACAGTTTTGCCTGCAAATAACATTCCTGTTATGTTAGTGAAAAGTTTCTGTGATTTGCGTCCTTTATTAAGGTATCGCACTTTTAAAACATTTCAGTTCAATTTCATTGGATTTTTTCACAAGTTATAAGAAAAATAGAAAAGTCCTTGAAAGTAGGATAGTATACTTTCTATTAATTAAATTATTCACTAGAATTGTGATTCTAATCATGTACAATAAAAATAATTATTTAAAAAAAGGATTGGGGTGACTCAGTTACCCCACATGGCCACTAACGTTAGTATCTATCGAGTGCGCGCCCTCTCCCGAGTTAAGTTAAACGCTGCAAATATATATGGATATGCTGACAAGACAAGTTAAAGGGCAAGTATCAATTGGTACCTATCTTAAATGATATGTGACCTCTTAAACTTAATATAGTGACAATCCTCCTTGATCTGATATCGTATAAGTGAATAAACAGCTATGATTTAGGCACTAATTAATGTGGCGGTATCGTCCGCTAACATCTACTCTTCTCTGTAATAATCTATATTATATGACTTATCTCACTGACTATTTATATACTACTCGGTAGTGATGGCCAATCTCGGTGCAGCATTGCTCTACCTTGAAATGCCACTTTGAATGGGTCGAAGAAAACACGAGTTAGAGAGCATAGCCCATTGGTACAACATACTTTCCAGTCTTCCAAAATTTCAATTAGAATATGCACATTTCATTTTCGCAATTAAAATCATTCTTAAAAGCATTGTGTTATTTGATTGCTTTTAAATAATTTTTCTAAATTATCCACATTTGTAAACTAATAAAAAAATCGTGACGGATATATGCGCTTTCTTCCACTAATCTTTTGGGGATTCATTTTGGGCCAACATTTGTAAATCAACTTTCTCCGAGGAAAGAAAGCGTGATTATACAAATTAAGTTTAATATATATATTCTGTATTATCGAGTTTAGAATTTTAGTGAAGTGAGAATTGAAAGTTAGTGAAGTGAAAATTGAAAGTTAGTGAAGTGAAAATTGAAAGTTAGTGAAGTGAGAATTAAAGGTTAGTGAAGTGAGGATAGCTTGGATGTGAAGTGAATAGCTGAGAAGCTAGCAACCCGGCAGTAGTACGTATACGTAAACAGCGTACGATGCAAGAAGTTGGAAATTCGGAGAGTGCTTAGTTCCACTATTGGAGAAGTACTTAAGGCCATGTCTAAAAGATTAAATGATTGCAAGAGTTCAGGTACTGTGATCTTATTTCAAATAGAAGTTATAGAGTTAAATCATTAACTCGTCCTTAATAAAACAAGCTTTGTATAAGTTATCGTAAGGATAGATTTGCATGATCGTATATATTATCCTCACGTTATCTTGTCTCACCTTAGTCCTCTGATTGATCAAATTTATCTTAATTACAGTGTTATTCGTTTCTGTGTTGAATATAGAGATAAAAAATAGTTTGAGTTCATCACGTCGTCTGATCGTTTAGTTCCTCCCACACATCTAGCCGGGTCACAGGGAATAAGGAATGCAAATTTCTTACAAATTGTTGCCTTAATCCAGAGATTCTAAAACTGTGGGGCACGCCTCACAGGGAAGGGGGTGAACATATCAAAAATTCGAAAACAAAAGATCATCTAATTGTTTCAGTTAAATCTAATTTTTACTCAAAGGAAACAAAACAAAATAGCTTCTGAACTGTGGAAAGTAAGATATTATACCTATCCTATTACATAAAAGAGACTTAAAAGTTTATTATTTCAATGTAAAGAGTATCATATACAGCATTTAATACTTACCTTAACAATTTGTACTGTTTATAGATAAGGCAGCGTATTGTAGCTTTAGTGTCAAAGTACATTATTATTGTTTCCAATATATTGCTATTGTATTGGGAGGGGATGCGATGAAAATTATTATTGGAAATAGGATCGCAAACGTTGAAAGTTCGAGAAGCATGCCTTAATCTCTTTTAAGCTATTGCAGTATGCATGCACGAAGATTATTTAAATCATTTCTGAAGGTGTACAGTTTGATTTACTTTTGAAATGATTCATTTAATATTCAATCACACATTTTTACCCACTAAAACCGTATTTTCTCAGAAACCATATTCTTAGACAATTTTCTAAAAAACATTCTTTCAAAAAATTCGAATTATTTTTTTACAGATACAAATATAATAATTTCTCTTACAAAAAATGTTCACATAATATGCTTATTAATAGTTTATAATAAGACCAAAAATGCACTTACATCTTGCAAGTATGTAGGATGAAATTAAGCTTTTATTGTGCTTGCATATACAATATTTTTTTTCAACTGTTAAATATGCTTGAGAATTATGTAATGTAATAAATACTTTGATGTTCACCTCAAACTTTTTTTTAAGCCAGTGGCTTTTTTGTAAGCCATATTATACAGTAGAGCGTCGTTTATCCAAACGTTTATTATCCGGAGCGTCATATATCCAAAAGTGTGTGGGGTTTTTTTTTTGCCAACTGCATGTACTGTTTATGAATATGTTTTCGAACAGTGCAATGCTCAACAGTTGTTTCAGTGAAGGGAAAACCCAAGGTGAGGGATACTTCGGGAATTTCAGTTGTGTGATTTGGTAAATATCTGCGCGGAATATTAGGTCAATTCGTTTCCTAGTGAGGGGGTGTATACGTGTTCTTTTGTTGAGTTGTGAACTGCTATGGCTTCGAATTCAAAACAGAAGCGCAACGTCTTGAATACAGAGACAAAACTTGAAATATTGAACCGTTACGCGTAGGAAGAAAGCGGAGCGATGCAGAAGACTGTGGATTTCAAATGCTAAATGGTGACGTGATTGTGACTTTCGTGCAAGAAGAATCCGCTCCTGTCGACGATGAAACGGAAGAAGATGAGAACAACAACGAAAGTAGGAAGGGCCCATCAAATATTGATGCGGTTTCTGTGTTAAAGACAGCTATGGAGTGGTATGAACAACAGAGTGCTGTCCTACTCAACTATTGCTGCTCAAGAGAATCAGCAATCTTGCAGCGAAAAACGAAGGTGCAATGGTACAGCGAAAAATAATTGAATATTTTCCACAATAAAAGTAAAATTACGACATCTGGCACCAATTTTGCTTTTTCTTCAAGCACATTTCCCGCATGTGATGATTTTCAATATTCGTATAGTGTCCGGTCGCATTCGGTTTTCGGTTATCCGAACAGTGTACGGTCCCAATTGATTCGGATAAACGATGCTCTACTGCGCTCTACTGTAGTCATAAAAAATATAGAACCCAAAACTTAAGCAATATTAAATTTGATATTAAAATGGCTCAGCAGCTTTTTAAAAAATATTAATACTCTTAGAAATTTAATAGCTTTGTACTTTTTAAAGAAATCTATACGAGGCGTGTGTAACTCTACATCATACTTGCAATTCAGTGAGTGGGAGCCCTGTGGACATCACACTATGAAGCAACACTAGGCTATTGGCAATGGACATCGGGATTCTGAGCCTCTATCAAGAGATGAGGTCGACACCTGAGCTGGCATTCCCTCTCCTAACTACCACATTAACTGGAAGACACACATTGAGCCACAAAAGGCTTAACAAATATGAGCCACCTATACACGGCAGGGTTTTAGCGGGCAATCATGACCACATACCTGCTATTAAAAAGAGAAATTTGCTTATCCGAATGCAAAGTTAATAAATTTACTTTTGCTAATTCATAATTCGGAATTTCATTTCCATATTCAATATTATCTGCTTCTAAATAATAATTAATACACATGTTTTGATGACATAATAAATGTAAATTAAATGAATTAAAGTTGGATAAACGTATAAATATAAGAATGTAAAGAAATATTCTTTTACATTGATCGAAGCACATAAAGGTAAAAGAATTTTAAGATAAATTACTAAATATTTTTATGACTTCGTAAATCTTTGGCTAATTACGTTAATGAAAATTCTCTCTTCGTAAACTAAAAAAAAATTCCCCATATATGTGTTTAATTACTTAGAAGTTAAGGAAATTTTCTTATTGAAAGAAGTTACATATTACATACTTTTCTGAAAAATCTATTTTTAATCTTCTCATTTTCCTAGCAACATTTTTTAAGAAAAATTTATAAAATCTTTTCTATGAAATAATTAAAACACTGATTTTTTATCAAGTAAAATTAATTGCTGAAAGTATTAACTGAGCAATTGCACCATTTACATTTTTATAAATTTGAGAAGAAAATCAATGAAAATATGACTTCACTTCATTAAGGTCTTTATTTTTTAATACATGTTTTTTTACATTTAGATGTTTAGTGTCGAAAAAAACATAATTTATTTTATTTGAAAATATTATCTTTTATGGTTATGCAAATTATGTATTTTATTTAAGCTTGAAGTTGTGAATATCACATTTGGATAAACGCATTTTAAAACTAAGGATATCATTAGTATATTTTACTGAAAAATTTTAATACATATTTTTTTAAAATTAATTTTAGCTTTCTCTATTGTCAGTGTCAGCAAAAAAGGAACGAACATAAAAAACAAATATTTATGATAAGAAATGTAAAAAAAAAACATTTCGTAATAATTCTATTTTAAAATGATATATGTTTCTTAACCATTGAACTTAGAGCTCAAAGAGAAGATATTTTCTTGTGTTTAAAATGATAATATTCCATTAAATTAACGTTTTCGAAATTTTATGTATGGTGTTATGCTAAAATGTTTTTCTTTTTTTTTTCAAAAACTATTTACAGTAGTTAAATATATTAGATTTCACAAAAGTTTATAATTATATAAGAAACATTTTCTTCTTGGGTTCTTTACCATATATGTAAATTTTTTTGAATTTTCCTAATTCTTAAAACAGTTTAAAAGTAAGTATTGCATCATTATAAATTTTCATCATCCTGTAATTTGATTATAATTACGTTATTCGTAACACTAAAAAAAGCTGGATTTTGGACTTGCCTAAATCGCCGTTGAGAGCCAATTTGAACCTTATAAAAAAATCAAGCCTGTTCAAACTAAACGATATTTTTATGATAAATTGTGTTAAAATTACAATAAATAAGATAAATACATTTATTATTATTTAAAGATTGATATGCAATATGTTTATCAATTTATTTATTTAGTATTTAAAGTTCATTTTTCAACATGCTTTCAGAGTTTGTTTTTTGAAATGATAGTATATAAAAGACAATATACACAATGCAATATGTTTTACTACACAACATGCTTTAGCAGCTGCACAGGTAGTAAAGAAACAAAATTACAAATACAAATAACATTAATTTGAACATATAATGCTCCACAATTTGACATTACCACAAATTCAATAATATGAACACTTGGCAAGTGACAGAAACACATTTACCGCAAATTGGTTTCTTGAATCTCTCACAGCTTGCAGAAGCTTTATTGCTTTATTTTGTTCCCTCCTGTTTTAAAAGTTAACATTTGTTTCATTTTAGGTCTTGTACTCGATTGATATCGGGGGGGGGGGAGCATCTGTTGCTCAAAGTGCGATTCGTACTCAAGGACAGTGTAAAAAAAGAGGAACGATTTACTTATCCAAATTGTAAATCACTTTAATAAGCTGCTATGCATCCGTCCTGAAATAAGGAAAATCATTTAAAAATGTTTAGATTTTACAACAGTTGCTGACCAAAACTTCATTTTTAATTTGTCCCATCTATTTTCCATGTATTGATGAACATGCATCTTGGTTTACATGGTAGCAATTGTTCCTCAGTGGTTACTTCTTTTTCATATTTATAGCCCAAATAACAAATTTTCAATCAGTCTGTACCAGTATTCAGAGGCTAGAAAAAACTTCTTTGTGGCCAGGTGCTGCGCTCAGCTACTTCACATATCAAATGCGAGATATCGCATACTTTTCCTGAAAAGATTGTGTGTCATCGTCTTTTTGAACCCTGATTATCCCAATTTTGTACGATAAATCATCTGCATAAAATTAAGAATGACCTAGTGTTCCACATGTATGTAATAGGGTGAAAGTAGTAACATGTGCCAGTTCTTGACATCTCCAAAAAGATGTCATACGTCAGCAGTTGTATATGCTTGATAGTTTATTGCTTCATTCACTATCAAACATTAGACCGAATTAGGATTTGTCCCAATGTTATCAAAAGCAAAAGTCGTTGGTCCGCTTTAAGTTGGATGTGTGGTTGACATGGACTTATCGTTAGAAAAAGGATGGTAAGTGATTGCATCATTCTTGTGTACGTGCATGTTCTTGTCAAAGTCCTGATTTTCGAATAACGGAGAGAATAACATTTACCAGAACGTTCCACAGGGTCATTTTTTTCAGAACATGACACATTCTATGAGTTCATATTATCAACATGGGGATCTTCCTTGTGTTCAGCTTTTCACTGCAGCTCTAACAGGACTATTTTCCTGCAAACGCTTCTGCACCAATCTAATGCTGCTAGATTTGTGCAAATTTCAGGGAAGAATTAAAGTGTTTAGTGTGGCACTACTAACTGAAGGGGCTCACATTGGAAAGAAGACTAACCTTCCTCATCACTGTGCATCATTGAAACTAAGTCAAAGTAGAGTTTTATTTTCTCCTTTTAATCTTCAAGATAGGACTATCTTAGCTCCTTATGCCCAAGAAAACAAAAATTAGATATCGGGAAATCGAAAACAGACTTTCACTTAAAAAGCAATCATTATTCTGGTAATGGTCAAAATGACCCATGTTGGCTGCTTAGGTATTATTAATGATTATTAATTTTAATAATTAAAATAGATATATGAAACATTGTCACAGAACAGATAAAAGTCACAGAAAAAGTCACAAAGTATAAGCTACTGTGCTCTCATGTATGATGAAATATAGCACGACCTCAATGGTGCTTCTAGTGTTAAAATCCTTATTATCATAGCCGTTAAATGTGTAAAAAATTTCTTAGATTATATAAACTTAATAAATTAATAGCAATAAATTTCCGAACATCCTTCTACATTAAGAAATTAAATGTAACTCAATAAACTTCCTTTGATTTTCAAACCAGGAAAATCGAATGTATATTTTTTATATGATTATTTAGACATGTTTTTGAAACAAACAGTACCCGATAAGTTTTTCTCCCCCTTTTTAAATCAGCTGCACTCCTTTCTTTTCAGTGTAATTTTTCAAATTTTCTTAGAATTTGTCAATAATACGCTTTTTTTTTCCAAAAATATCTGTGTTGATTGTTTTATGAAGTTTAATCTAAACTATACCATCTCAAAATATCATTACAAACAATTCGGATAAATAAAATTTTTCTTGGTCTAAATAATTTCTAAATTAAATGCAATATTCCTTTACTACTATGGTGTCACAATATTTTCCTTTAAAATTAGAGAAATTCTCGTGAGAAATTAAATTCTAGGGAAAAGAAATACTATTAATTTTGAAATTAATTGTATAGAATTAGTACAAAGGATAATTTACGTGTATTAGAATTTCACTATCACTAGTCTATATAAAGTCAGGCTATTACAAGAGTTTATTCTCCCCACGTGTATTCTACCCACCAAATGCTTATGTATTTAATTAGTTTGTTTAACTATAAATGTATTTCCTTATCTGGAAATTACCACTACTGAGGACTTTATTAGTTTTAATTTATTTGTATCATCTTTCTCAGCTTCAGACAGTGGTAGTTTTAATTGAACGTCTTTGAATTGCACTCCGGTTTCTCAGCATATATAGAAATTTCTTACCATCCTGATTAAAAAATAAACCAGTGGTAAAAGAAGAGGTTATTAATAATTTATCATCATAATTCATTTTTCGTTGTTGCATAAAGAGAACTACTGAACTATTTTTAATTTACATATTGATATGCATCTTGCTTTAAAACTAGTTAAATTTATCATGAAGTAATATATTGCTGTCATACTCTTGAACTAGAGAGTTGGCTGGGAGATATATTGACCCAATTCTCCAAATTGTTGACAAAGCTGGCCAATGTTCTGATGAACGAATGGCGTGAAATTTCTGATGCACAACCTTCTAAAAACTAGTGGGTCAGTCGCTTTAGGTACAGAACGATGATTAATATAGGAGCAAAAGGTGGCACAACTTAATGCATCATCTTACTTACTAAAACATGTAGATCACCGAATTCTTTTGATTATATATGTATGTGTTGTATTTACTTTATTCATTTAATAATGAAATGCATATAATATAAGACATAAATACAGCGTAACTAAAATAAATCTTTAATGCTAAATATCTTGTCACTCAGTGTAACAAATCGCCATAAAAGGAATCTAAAGGAATGCATGGTTAACAAATCTAAATATAAACGTAGATTTAGGACTCAGAATATATATATATATATATATATCATGGATGATGACTGATTTAGTAAAGATTGCGACGAATTTAGTAAAGGATTTTTCACAGCGTGGGCGGTGTTGGTTTTTTCGTATAAGGTTACTATTTATGAGGGTTGATGATGCCTGTTCATTATTATGGAGGAAGCAGTTGTCGAACAGTTATTCTTCTTTATTAAACATTTAACATGGAAGACATTTAGATGGACGTACTGACAAATAGACATACACACACAACACAATACACAAACACTAGCTGCAGCACACTACATCATGAGAAGAGCGAAGAAGAAGGGAGCTTAACCGTGTGCTCCGAATTTTAAACTGGCGGTGAAGGTCGTACGACTCTTTTGTAACAGGAGTCGTGATTGGATGCAAATGCGCGCGAGCAATTAGAATAAGATTAAGATTACGCGCGCGAGCAATTAGATTAAGATGCGAAAGAACTAGGAAATGATTTAACGGGGTACAGTTAAAGAGAGTTAGAAGAAGTCATTATATATATATATATATATATATATATATATATATATATAATGCAAAACTACACTCCTTGGTAAAATGAGCCATTGTAAGAAAATGTCATCTGGAATAAATTTACAACGAAACATCCAAAGAGGATTAAATGCCACACCTACAGGTTACTTTCTACAAAATAATCATTTCTAAACACTTATATTACCTTATACATTGTAAATATTCTTCTCATATAAAATCTATATGAGAAACGATTTTCGATCAGGTAGCAAAATAGTCTATTACACATTGATTGTAGATACTTTCCTTTCCGATAGATTCGAGCACATTCAGAGAATATCTCAGAATTTCAAGGAAATCATGCTGTAGAATTCAAAGAATCTAAATGGGCAAATCGGAGAATCGCTCTAGATTTGGATCAATGTATTGCGGTAATTAGGAGATGCAGGAAGGGGGGCAAGGACAGACTTCTGTTCCAAGAGGGCCGTGGTTAACCTAGGGCAATAATAGAATAGGAAAAGAAATTAATTTATGAGATTAGGTATCACAGTACTAAAGCCATCGTATCAACAAGATCAGTGAAAGAGTCTGGCCTATCGGAATCTATCTTTGAGTTTACGCTACAACGCTAAAAGTGTGGCTTTAGATTTATGATAGCTTGGTTATTAAATATTCGAAATTAAGTGCTCATTATCAAACACATGTATTTGTATTTTAACAAATACCTTAAAAACTCAAAAAAATGTAATGTGTTTCCCGTATAACGCGAACTTTTAATACAAATAAAAAAATCGACACCTATAGGTGCGCGTTATACGCCAGATATAAAAATGGCATCTTCAAAAAAAAATAAGAAAGGTGAGCATAAAAAAAAAAATTAGACATCTACATATATCGAAGTACTATTTATTTAAAATAAATGATATACATTTTTTGTGAACTTAAAAGTAGTTTGTAGTTTTTTAAGTTTACTATTTTTTCCCAAAGCCTTGGATACTACATCAAATAATTGAGGCCAAAACAGCGATACTGTGAACCTACATTTCAAGTTTCTTCATACAAAAATAGAAGAGCAAAAGGAGCTTGAAAATGTATTGGTATTTTAATTCATATGTTTGCAGTACTTCTTAATCTTTCAATATTCGCGACCCAGTTTTCAATCATAATTTTCGTCAATCCGCCCCCCCCCCCTCATGTTCTACAATAACAGTGAATTGAATACAATAATAATGTACTTTGTAAAGCTACGATACGACCTTTATTATGAATCGTACCAACTATCAAAATATGTATTATATTTTTGTTTTTAAAGTTACTTTTAAGTAATTGTTATTTTAAATAAGTTACTTTTAAGTAATTGTTTTTTTTTTTTTTTTTTTTTTTTTTTTTTTTTTTTTTTTTTTTTTTTTATTTTAAATAAGTTACTTTTAAGTAATTGTTATTTTAAATAAATTCCTTCTAAGTAATATAATAAGTATTACGTTACTTATCCTTTTTAATTTTTCAATTCAAACAAATTGCATTATAAAGTTTTTTTGCATCCAATATTTATTTCTTCAATTGTCCATTTCTAAAAGTACAAATGTCATTGGAAAAATAATACAGTCTCTGTTGCTATCTATCTTAAAATCATTTCAAATACTATTACCATTTCCGACATCCTACTTTTATGGAAACCGGATTTCTATGATGGATGCTTTGAAGACGAAGTATAGATCTCAGCTAAATATAAAAAGAAATAAAGTATGAATTCCTTATATTAAACATTCCTTTGAAAAAATTTGCTCTGCAAGAATAGCACTTGAGAGTCACTAGTAATTATTAAACTTGTTCTACTTTAGTATCGATAAATTAATTATCAAATACGTTGTATTGCACTGATACATTTATAAGTGTATTATATCAGTGTAAATGCGTGTTTTATTTCTTATTATGCCAGAATTCATTTTGCTTTGCTTTCATTCAGTGTATTAATAATTTTTAAAATAATATTTTATTTTCAACTTTCCGATGTGCCCGTCGCCCCCACAAAGGGTTATCACGCCCCCTTGGGAGTGCACCCCACAATTTGAGAATCACTGTTGTAACTGAATATTTTTATATAATCATAGAATAAATATAATTTTTTCTTAAGACATGTGTTTCATGTAGAATAAAGTGGAACCTAAGGTAAACAATAAATAAATATAATTTTATTTTCAATATTATTTGTAAAAGGGCTTTTCAAAACATCAAAATATTGTTAGCAGAAATCTAATTTCTATTGAAAGATTTATTTTATATTTCTCTGAAAATATAAATGACGTAAAGTATGTTTACTATATATTTGTAAGCAATTTTGGCTCGTCCATTCTCTTCTTTTATTTAATTTAATATTTTGGCTGTTTATCAATTCAATGACAGTATTATTTTAACGAACAAAGCATTTTTCATGTAGTATTTTCTTTAAAAATAAATTAAATTCCAACTACTGATACGATGTTGATTTTCCCAGCAAAAAAGAAAAAAAATACTTCTTCAGGAAAAAGAAACTCGTTAACATTGCACAAAGATAAGGAAAATCATGAATAAAGAATCAAGCCCACACTGGTCAATAAATCTTGTTTCTTGTTGAATGCAAGAGTTAATGGAAAAAGAAAATGAAACATGTGGGCATTAAATCCCAACCGAATCATAATGGAAATAAATCATATTTATGACTTTTTATTACAGACCATATCTTTCAACAAAAATGCTTGATTTATTACATGCCTCCAATTCTGGAAATATATTACAAGTATTGCCATTAAAAATACTAGATAATACTTTAGAATACTATTTACTTCTTATAGTTTTATTCCAATTTAGTAAAATGTTAACAATTTTAAATGAAATGAATTAAAGAATGATCACTTTATGAATGTTCATACGATGTAAAAAATTTACGACTTATTGTAAAATTCATTGTTCCAATGGAATAAATGCATGGTGATCACGTGATACATATAATCATGTGCTCTGACTCAAAGCTGTATCAGTCTTACACTTGTTCTGCTTGCAAAAATTAGATAAAATTTCAAATTTGATGGTTTGATAAAGAAATCTCATGTATTAAGTTTCTGCAAAATGTAATTTTTTTTCAAAATTCTTGAATGAAATTCTCAAGTAATACGTAGAATTTAAACTAAGTGCATTGTTAATCGTCGACAAATATGGACATTTTAAAAGAAAGTTTCTGTAAAAAGAAAAAGTTGTCAACAGTGAAGTTCATAAACAGATTAGCTGGAAACTCGTGATTGTATTTATCATCTGACTATGACGTCACGTGAGTTTGCGAACTGATTTGTTAGAGACACGTACAGTAAAAATCATTAACGCGAAAATGAGTGGTTTGAAGTATTTTTTCGTGTTAAAGAATGTTACAAAAAAAAACCCATATATTCAACAAATATTAGTTTATTAGTGTACATTTTATAAACATAGATATGTATGTATGCATGTAATTAATAAAAATGAATGAAACAAAAACATTCACAAGAACTTAATGAAATTTAATACAACATTTTCAAGATTTCTGAAAAACTAAACCTTTATTCAGTTTTTGATTTAATGCTCTGATAATTGTCTTTGCCTTGTCTTTCTTAGCATCAAATTGCCAACAAATTGTTCGATGTCGTATATTTCATTATTCACTTCACTATTGGAATTGGCGTCTAAACAACTGCACCTACTTTTCCTGGTGTTTTTCATTTCGGATGACGGGGAACAGGAGTCGAAGTATTAATTTCGTTTTCGTCGTCGGAAATAGGCCTCAATGCTATTTTTTTTAAATATTTTAACAACCTCCAAAATGTCTCTATATGCCATAATTGTGGCTGCAAGCAAATTGTCATCATTTACTGCAATGAATTCTTCCGATGATTCAACAAAACAATCCAATAACACAGAAACTTTCTCAAACATTTCATTAAAGGTTAATTCATAAAAATAAAACTTTTTCTTGTTAAGTGATTGTTGTTTCGTGTTAAGAGAAAAAATGCTTGAAAACACATATTAGGTTTTCGGGATTGTTGTATTATTTCGTGTTAACCAATATTTCGTCTTAAACATTTTCGCGTAAAACGTATTGTACTCAATTTGCTGTTAGCATTTGACTATGACGTCACATGACACTAAGCCATTGTTAAGTCACTAAAAAAATATGATTTCATTTTCGAATAATTTGTATATTTATGTTCTGTTAAATGCTTTATTTAAATCAAGAAATATATAACTTCTTTAACACAGTTTTTTACTTTCCCCTTTTCTTCGCATGTTTTTTTTTCTATATCAGTTATTATTATCTATTTTCATGGACCCTTAACTTTGTGATTTAAGTGTCTCTACACACGATTAAGCTGTTTTCAGATGTAATTAGTAACATACTGAGTGGAAAGCTTTTATCTTATTACTTTCTTCCAATCTTCTTATCATAATTAATAAAGAAAAGGTAACAAATTAATCTTGTCTTCTTCTCATTAAACCTCATTTCTTTCTTTAACTTTGACTTCTTTTCTTTTCATTTTTTTTCCGTCCGAATAAATTGCTTTTGTCGCTGAAAAGATCGCTGAACTTTCTCAAGATTTAAGAAGAACAGAGTTTTTTTCAATCAATAAACACGTCCATTTGAAATTTAAAACTCAGTTTAACAGTTATATAAAAATGTTTTACACAATTAGTTCTTCTTTTGTTGCTAGAATACTTTCTACACATAACTGATTTTTATTCTTAAAGATTTTTTTTACAAGAATATTTTAGTTAACTACCGTAAAATCTGGCTATGACAGGCACCTATAGTTTTGAAGCTGCTTTCTTTAATTTTTACGTATGTCCGACGTATAATGCGCACCCCCTTTTTTACAAAGGAGCCTGAAATGTACGTGTGCAATGCTATTATGTTTTGCAGTAATTTTTTCGAGATATTATCCCACGATTTTGAAAAATTAGTATACTTGTAGCTCTACAGCCCATTAAGTTCATTAGGTATGTCATTTCTTTCAAAGAGAAACGGTATTCCGATCAATGTGGACGCTTAATTTTTTTCTGTGTGTGTGTACGCTCTTCTCTCCCTTTTTTTAACATACTCTTATAAGTTTCACTTGTATGTAACGGAATCTTGGAACTCGATTTTTACCCACTTTAAAAGGTCAGATTAATTCGAAACTTCGCAAACTGGTCAAGAACCGATGACAATACTATAATTTCATACGTTTGTTCCATTGCCCTGATCAGAAGCACCAGGAATAAGGATTTTCAGATTTGGCGACTAATTCATTATACCGATTCCAGATTTGGCGACTAATTCCATACATCATTTCAAGATTTGGCCATCAATTCCATATACCATTTGTAGACTTAGCGACAAATTCTAGATCCCATTTCCAGATTTGGCGACTAAAAGATTAAGTCACAACCCAATAAAAGCGAAAACGTTTGCATCAGCAATTTCTTACCATAATATAAACAACTGTCCAGTTTTTCTGAAAATGGAAATAAAAAAAAAAGACTCGTGCATGTGAAAAAAAAATTATGCTTTAACCCAGCGTTTCTCAAAATGTGGAGTGCGCTTCCCTTCGGGGGGGGGGAGACATGATAACCCTACGTGGGGCACGCGAGCATATTGAAAAGTCCAAAATAAAAGGTTTGTATATATATATATAAAATAATTATTAATTCACTGAAAGGAAGCAAGACAAAATACATTCTGACATGATAACAAATAAAATACGTATTCACACTGATATAAGATACTTATAAATGTGTATCAGTGCGGCAAAAAGTATTTCATAATTGATTTATCAATACTAAATTAAAATCAAGTTTAGTAATTATTAGTGACTTCCATGTACTTCTCATATACAAAATATAATACATATATTGATAATGTGTGCTGTTTATAATATTAATATAAAAGTATTTATATTATATATTTAGCGTCGAAGTACATTATTATTGCATTCAATACATTGTTATTGCATGGGGGGGGGCAATGAAAATTACTACTGAAAATTGGGTCGCAAATATGAAAAGTTTGAGCACTCTAACCGTTCCGTCTAAGCACTGTTCTAACCATTAAACCGAAACCTTAAGTCGGTTTTTCTAAAGTCTCTTCTCGGATTTGTGGAATGAAACATCATTCATTGTTTCATTTTACCAAAACAGCTGAGAATTGATTCAGAGGTCTCTCACCGGATTAAATAATTTCTCACAAACTCTTCGATTCAAAAAGTTTACTTTTGTGTCCTATACTGATGCAAGTTTCAGAGAAAATATTGAGCTCTTTTTAGTGAAAAATATCATTGACTTAACACCTTCTTTCGCATGAAATATTTCAAACTTAGCTCTTCCAGATTTTCCTCAGTTGTGGCTGATCCTACATTTTGCAAACCAGGCCGTAATGACACACTGATGTGATGCCAATGGGTATTCCAGATTCTGAAAAATGACGCATTTAAGATTAATTCATCAAAGAATAAATGATAGTTTAAAAAACTAAAAAGGCATGCTTTTCTTGTAGATCGAACTAAAAAATGAAAAATAAATTATAGTTTTAAAAAACTTAAAATTACGCTTTTATGTTAAATCGAACTAAAAAAAAGTAAAAAAAAAAAATTATTAATATAAGAATAAAATGATAAACGAGAAATTTAATGGCATTGTAGTAAAAGCGTAGGGTGTTCGATATCAATTGTTATAATTTATTAATAGTTCTATTCCGAAATGCTGAGTTAGTGTAAAAATGTAGTACAAAAATGTAGACATCAACATGTTTTGATGTTATTTCGTTGACAAAAATGCAAATTCCTTTCTTCATATTAAAATAAATATTTTTTTTTTCTTTTGAAAAATAATTTTTATTGAAAATGCCCTTAAAAAAGAGAAAATATGTTCTTTCATTTTTCGAAACAACTTAATAGAAACTTATATTTCCCTTTTTCCATTTTATACATTTGTGTATTTTTCATGTAACAGCGAAAACTTAATCTAAGTAAAAAACCAAGAAAACACACATAACTCATTGTGAAACTACCCACACCAACGAGTGCAGGAAAGAAAAATTAGAATTTATCCGTGCATTTCGGCATGGAAGGAAATGGCTTATCTAAAGTAGACTATATTCGTGTATATACCTCCCAAAATATATGATCGCATAATTAAAATTTATAACATATTAATATATAGGCTTATTTTGGTGAATTTAAGCTATTCTGGAGAAAATGTTCCGAGTTAAATCTAAATAAATAATAGCACATTTCTCATTTTGAATTGCTTAAACTTTTAGTGCGAGAAATAAAAAAAGAAGGAATCGTTTTTCAACCATTAAATATTCGTGAGTAGAATGTGGGAGCGGTAGATGTTTCGTCTTTTACGATACAATGTTGCAAAGAATTTCATTGTTTTCTTTAAAGAATAGTTTAGAATTCACGTTCCCTGAATAATGCTTGGATACTAAGTGATAATAAATCATGATAAAATGTTTTCTTGCCCAATTAAAAGTCATGCAAAAATATATCTTTAACTGAAGGATAAAATCAAAATGAAAAGACGTTATTAAAAAAGGGTGTTGAAAAGTAGTGTCTGGGTAACAATAATTGTTTAGTTTTATTTAGATGATGGAGTCAGCTGTAGAATTCAAACATTAAAGGGAAAAAAATTAATAAATTTATCTTATAGAAAAGATGTGAATACAATTCACATCTTTTATAGATTTATACTTATAAAACTAATAATAAAATCTTTAAATACGCTCAATAAATGTATAATTTTAAGCATAAATTCCCCCACACACAAGTATGTTTCCAATAATACTTTGCCTCCTATAGTATTAAATAATAGTTTTGCAATTCTGGAATTTGTCTCGCTTCGTACGAATATTTTCTTAGGCTAAGATTTGCCAGCAAAAACCTACGATTGTGTACTCATGAACCAATTTGTGTTGAATAATTCATCTATGCATTGCAATATTTTAAGCAGCCCACGTCTTAGTATTATGTTTGATAAAGGTGATTCAGAGAGATTTCAACTAATTCAAAATTAAATTGGTTAAATTAATTTAGTGTTCGAACTTAAATTCAATGATTTAGCCTCATCCATGTAGTGTAAAAAATAAAGTTTCTCGTTTTAATTTGATTAGTTCTCATGTTAAGTATTAAAGAGTTACAATTTAAAATATTGTTTACTTTATAGCAAATTTTTTAAAGGCTTATGATTTCATTGGATAGAATAAGTTAAGTCAATTAAAGCAAAATCATACATTATGTTATTAATAAGAAATAGTTGTATATTCTGTAATTTTTATTGAATTTTCTTTCAAAGAAAAGGATGGAAAAAAATAGCACCATATATGTTTATAACAACAAAAGAAACGTAAATGCTCTAAATCATTCGTTTGCTTCTGTTTTTTCAAGTTAACTTACTTTTGGAACATTTTTATATTACTTTATACAGGAAAGAATCTAAATATTTACATTTTTATTTAAATGATTATTCAAGGATATAACTCCTTCATTTATTGAAAGAAAGGAAAAAACACAAATCTAATGTATTTCAAATATTATCTGTAATAGTCAATTCCTTCTATAACCTTCAAAATAAAATAAAGAATTGGGGATATGTGATTTACTTTCTGTGTCATCTTAGAAAAAGAGTATAATATTTAATCGACTTTTATGGCTACTTAACCTCGAGATTAAAGCATGCCGTAATAGTTCTTGCAACTATTTGCATTTATAATTAGTGACACGTAATTAAGCAAACTACTTTTATGTTTGGGATTTTTTTAGCCAGCCCTGTAACGATTAATTCAAAAAGCGATGTCAAATTTACCTTATCTTTATTGACATCATAATACATATATACTTATTCAAATTATGCGTGTGTAAAATATTTTTTATACTAAGCCTTAATTACTTTTTCAAACAATTTATTTCTTGTATTTTTCCTTCTTTTATTTAAGATATATTTATTCAGTAAATCATAATGATTTAAAATAGGTTGTGAAAGATCTGTTTGAAGACTGGAAATAATAAGCTGAACTAATGTTTGTATTAGCTGTAATTTTGTTATAGGAATTAATTATATTATACTTTAAATTCCTTGATATAATTAGTCTGTTACAAAATTCTAAGATTAATTTATATTTTAAAACAATATATGAAACAATTTAAACTCCTAATTAACATTTAAGAA
Organism: Trichonephila clavata; assembly: GCA_019973975.1. Lineage (NCBI taxonomy): Eukaryota > Metazoa > Arthropoda > Arachnida > Araneae > Nephilidae > Trichonephila > Trichonephila clavata. Next base: position 45,625 of record BMAO01023655.1, read on the forward strand.
CGTAAAATATGATTTTACAACATATATCGGATAATTACGCTTCAATAATTTCCAATAATGCAACAAATGATTAAGTGAAAAATAATGTTAGAAATAACGAAAACATGCACTATTAACACATCGTTAAATCACTCGTAGTTATCAAAATAAAAATATGATTGAATAAAAACCGTAGATTAAAAGGTGCGCAATTCGCTCGCATTGCCATCGGTCACACAGTCAAGTTCTTTTTATTGCAATTCCATAGCATTCGAAATAATTTTATGAATAGCAGTGCAAAGAAAATGTCGTACTTCGGAAAGACGTATATATAGGTCCGGGGAAAATAATGCCTTGGTTGAGTGAGACGTTTATATAAGCCGGTGGCGCTTAAGAGGTTAATGTCGTATTCTAGGTTTAGCAACAGAGTATAGTATGATTGAATTCAATACATTGTTATGGTATGGAGGAAGGTGCGATTAAAATTATGGTTGAATATTGGGTTGCAAATACTGAAAGTTTCAGAAGCACTGTTCTAAATCTATTGTGAATCGTATAATCAATTATGATTATTGACTCACCGCACCATACATACATTACATTTTTCAAATGAAGCATTATTTTTGGTCTTTTTCATTATATTATCAATATGATCATTGAGAATAAATTTCATTTCTTCAGGAAATATAATTTATTCCCTCTTATCTCTTCATATCATTACATTTTAATCATTTTTCAATATTTCTTCCCGATGATGTTTCAATAATTTTGGAGTTCTCTTCATTTTCCAAAATTTTGTATAAGCATTTTACGTAACCACTCTTTCAAATTGGGACGTGTGGAGTGTTTTACTGAAACGTTATGACGGATGTCCCCTCACATCCATCAGTGCTATGGAGTTAGAATGAAAATCAGCAATAATCAAAACAAATATAATTTATTAAGCCTCTAATAAATCTCCGCAACACACGTTAGTAAATGCACCTATGAATTAAGTATTGGAGCAAAAGAGAGCGAGGTAGACGAGATATTTAATATTCACTTATGAATTGAATCACTTACTTTTGGAACGTTTTGGTAATATACGTTCTAAATAATCATAATTCCGATATCAACTATTCGACTTCTAGTCGATATTATTCTAATGCAAATATATCTTAGTTGACAAACTCATCAATTATCAATCTTAAATATTAAGTAATTAATCAGAGAGTCACCATCGACTAGCTTTTTACTACTTTACGTTAATCACTAACTTTTATCACCTAACTCCTAACCTCTCTCTTTTTCAAACCTAAAAGATAATGCTTAAATATAAGCCTTGATTTGCCATCTTCTATGGGAGAAAGTTTTTAATAGAAAAATATTTAAAGATATAGATTTTCCTCAAGAGGATTAGTAGGAGGTTTGCGAATAGAACCACGCATTACAACGTTTCAAAATTTCAAGAGTAGTAAGATCTGTTTTAGATGACAGGTGATCGTCCCGTGCTGTCAAAATCCTTTATCCTTCCACATTGTATTATTCTTGTTCAAATAATGTTTTCTAATTTACCATTATAAATGGTAGTATCAGAATCATTCTCTACTTACCTATTTCTTTTTCATACTTACCAGCATTCTAATAAAAATGAACTATTTCTGCCTTCCCAATAGATAATTTCTCAGGTAAGCAACTAGTTTTTTTCTCTCAAATATATATTAATCAAAGTCAAAAATAAAAAGCCTTTTAAAATAAGATCAGTAACTTTTCTCGTTAATGTTTTTGCAAAAAAAAAGTTTTGGAGGCACTTATGATACTTTAAAATAGTATAAATGAAATGGTCAACATTCTATATTATAGAAAAAGGATTTAATTACTGTAATGAAGTTTCAATATACATTTTTAATTAATATTCAACTAAGTTTCAATTAAACATTTCTCATATTTTGAATTCCAATCCCGCATGTTGAATTTATGAATGTTTAGTTTCTTTCTCTCTCTAAATCAATGTACACAAAATGAAAAATTAATATTCCCCCAATTCAATATATAACCTTACGTCTTATTTCTGAACAAAACCTATTTACTCTTAACTTCTTTTTCTGCAAAAGCATCAGATTTATCATCAAAAACAAATTCTTATGTAATGGGAAAACTACAGAGAAGACAATCCCTATTTTTGTTCCGTTTTACAACATCCAATCTAAGTTTAAATCTCATATCTAGCTATATGCTTATTTTTTCCCATGATATTTCTCCTCATCTAGAAAGACTAAATCTCAATATTGGTTCCAACAACAACAAAAAAAATCTCCAGTGCATATGGATTTATATAAAGATATTATTTGCAGAATGCCTGATCTATATATTTTATTTGTACTATACGTTATGATGCCATATTTTATATTGGTCTTTCTTAGTTATCTTCAGATGCTTCAAATAGTAATCTTAGTAATCCCTACAAAAGCTTCCATAACAGACAAATACGAGATACAAGAAGTTTTAGAATTTCCAATTTTTCCAGTGCCTTGATGTTTCAGAAAATGTACTTCATTGTTTTCCGAGCAATCGAAAATTATAGAATTTATATTGAATTGTTACATAACCATATTTTTTTTGTTTATTTAATTCAGGCAAAACAATATTTGTACATTAGTTGTTATTATATGTAAACAGCTTACTTAAATTAAAACAAAATAAATAATGTATATATTTTTTGAACTTGTTGTTTTGAAATGTTAATTTTAGGTTAAAGCTATTTTTACTTGATTGTTAATCAAATATATCGTAGTCATTAAATTAATTCATTCTAAAATTATTGCAAACATTACAAAAGTTGATGCGAAGCAAAATTTTTGCTTAAATCAACTTCTTTTTGAAGTTGCGGTAGTACCCCTTCTTCACGATGATTGAGATGAAAATCTTTCTCATTACTTGAATTTCTGGAGATCCGAATGCAGCATGGATGAGGAAGCCATTGAATCTAACTGAAAATGATTACAAGCGGAATATAAATAGCAGATTGTAAAAAATGCAACACCATGAAGCAATCATCAGCATCAAATGAACTTTAATCTACAAACGACCTGTGATAAAACAAATAAATGACGATATTTACAAAGCAAACAAACAATATTCAGAGCCCGAAATCAGTATTTGGTGTAGCCACCACATGCTGCAATAAGTGCTGCTATACGACGTGGCATGGAGTCAAACAGATTTTGAATGTCTGCTTCTGGAGGAGAATTCCATATTGCTTGTATACGCAGCAAAAGTTCGTCTCTTGACGCTGCATGACGCGGATCATGAGCAAGTCACCGATCAACCAAATCCCACACGTGCTCAATACGTTGTATATTCGGCGAATAAGCAGGACAAGGAAGAAGTTGCATGTGTTGGGTTCAACAGAAGTCTCGAAAAGTCTTTGCAACATGTGGGCATGCATTACCCTGCTGAAAGATAGCCCCAGGGATGCTTTGAAGTAAGGGCACGACTTCGGGCTGTAGCACTTCTTGAACGTACCAGTTTCTATTGAGATTACCCTCAATTCGTAGCAAGTTGAATCGTCCATGATACGAAATCACACCCCAAACAATAACTCCTGGTGTTAGACCACTATGTCATTCGATAACGCACTCTGGAAGGCAGCGTTCACTGGCATAGCGTCTAACACAAATGCGGCCATCATGGTCCCAAAAATTGAAGCATGATTCCTCTGAAAAGACAGCTTATTGCCAATCAGCTTGCCAGCCTCTGTACTCATGAACCCATTGCAGACGCAGCCGTCGATTGTTTGCCGTGAGTAGGATCCTGTATAAAGGCACTCTTGCACTCAATCCACGGTGCAGCAGAAGTCGACGAATTCACGAAGCCGACATTAGTAACCTGTAGCAATAGACCAACATGCTGTCAACTGCCTGGATGAAGCTGTACGGTTATTCACCGCCATGTGGAGCAGGTGTGGATCATTGTGTGCTGACGTCACATTCCGTGGTCCTTTGCCGGTGTTTGTCGTTCCACTGCTTACAAACTCGCATCACTGTGGAACTGTCCCGCTGCACACAAGCTCCTATTGCGTGTTTGGAAAATCCTCCTTCTCGAAGGCCGATAATCCTCCCCCGTTCAAACTCCGTAAGTTGTTGGTATCTCCCTTTATTTCGTCGTCGATGCATACTTATGTCTCACTGATATTTTCTTCGTCCCGCTACAAGCCCTCTATTTATACGCTTTCAGCATCAGTTCAGAGGGCGCTGAGCATGGCACACATGCGTGGTGGCTCTGAAACTTTACTCTTTTACGTAACATCCTATAATTAATATTTGCTGCTAAGTTCTCTTAACTCTGACTATTCCTTCATGGTGTTGCATTTTTTACAAATAGTAGTGTAGGAACAGTTAACTTTTATTAATCCAATTAAATGCAAATTTGATCTTTTCTGGGTTCGATTGATTTTCTGGATGCGAAAATCGTAAGTATGCATGTCTTATAATTATGTGACATGTAAAAGATCACTTGAATATCTATTTGGCTCTGGTACTTTTAGTAAACTTAAATAGTGGCAATGCTTAGCATCTAATGAGAGCATGAATTGAATAAATTTTAATTATTTAAACATGAATTAAATCTTAAATTCATTTATTTTTATTTTTCTATTTTGTTTGTTATATATTTCATTTCATCCGTGTGAAGAATGGATGTGCTTCAAAGTCATTTTATAATTTATGTTTAATTGCTTATGTGCTTATTTACATCATCCTAGGTCTTTGCATTTTTAAAATCAGGTGTATATTTTTAATAATTAACAAATTATATGAAATTTATCCATATACGATGAGAATTTTACAATAAAATCGATTAAAAGTCTCCCCTTTGTTTTCTTATTGATGACTAGGCATTTAACGTCTTCTATTGAAATGTATTATATATTACTATTCTAGAATTTTATCCGTTTCATGTAGATTCCTAATTATAAGTTATTGTTTTTTTTTTCAAATTCTAACTAATGACTTAAAAACAAAGTATGATGAGAGTGAAATTACCTTAAATAATTATAATTACCTTGATATTTTTAAAGAAAGTATAGTTAAAAAACATTGATCTAAAACTCGAGTTCAGAGAACTTGATCTTCTTTCCGGTCAATATTTCTAGAAATTTATACATGAAAATGCAGAAGCTACATATCCAATTTATTTTGTTCTGGGTGCTTTTTGACATAACAATGAGTGTTTAGGATTATAATACCAAACTTTACGAGACACATTAAGAGCCAAAGCGTTCTTTTTATTAAAAAAAACTAACACAAACTTGAGACATATAATAAGAAGAAACCTCTTTTTTTTTTTGAAAATAACCACTAAGCAAAGAAGTTAAAAATATTCGGAAATGCGGTTTTCCAACCAAATTACGTGGGCGTTGTAATGGATATTTTCAATTCTACTAGACTCGACATATTTCAGATTCAATCTGCGTCTGTTACTGCAAAAATGAAGTGCAATAAGGTTCTCTACTTGCGGCATAAACTCCTTATTTTCATTTCTTCTTTCATAAGCTCTGATTTAATATCTCTTCCAAACTGTACTTGGGAAGAATCATTTATATAGAACTAGAGGCGGTTCTTTAACTCAATCTGAAATGAATTTCATAAATGAATCTCGGAGAACGTATGTTAGCTTTCTGTCTGAAGTAAAATCCATAGAAAAGAATAAAGCATATTAAGCACAAATAAGTAAAAAAAAATTAAAAAACCTTACAAGCTAGTCGTGAAATAGAGATATGTCAAATTGATATATAAGTATTCTTAGTTTCATAAACATTTATTAAAACAGTGTATGGAATTGAGAATCCAAATAATAAAATGGTAATAATGAAGATTTTTTAAGAACCGTAAAATGGCTTTGAAAGCTTTTTTTTCTGTAGCTGAAATAGGTTTTTTTTTGTTTATTTTAATGTTTTATATTTTATTTCTTAAATTTTTTATATCTTCTGTTTTACAAAAGTTTCAAGAATGTAAGAATTGTTAAAATTGTAAAAAGCATTCTAATTCTTAACTAAATCCAATCCATCACTCTAATAAAATAGAGTTTCTATAAGGTGTAAATAATATTAAATGTGTAAGCTTAAATTTTCCTGAACTATATCGTAAAAAACTGACGTTTACGTTATGTTTTGCAAAGCTTGTTGATCCACTTCTTTGTCGCAAAACAAATCGAGTCGCAAATCTGCAAGGACAATTACTTTTGTGCGGTATCCATTCTGTGCCATCCCTGGCGACACTTGCATCGGGATTTATTGGAATACTATCATTTACATCTGCACTTTTCTCAGATTATTCGCATCTCGTGATCTTATGTCTCCATCGGAATATAAATAAGATCAAGACAGCTGACCATCATCCGAATCATTTTCAGAAAGTTCTCGCAATAAGCAAGCGATTTTATCAGGGCTTCGACTTTGTCTGAGAGTAATCGTTTTAGGGTGTCAACTCTGTACATAGTTCAAAAATCGAATGAATTTTTTAATAAGCATATATGTAAATGATATGCAACGAAGCACTCAGACTCAACCATTTTAGTATAACTGACACATTTCCGCTGTGAACCCAATATCACTGTATTCAAGGTCAAATAAATATGTAATATTACTTCCGAAAGTTTGTTTTACTAATGGTATCCACTTAGTGAACTATCTTTTGCTGAACTAAATCGACTTATAATAGTAAATTGCCTTGGTGTCGAAACGACACCAGTGGACGTTCTAGGTATATTTAGTCCTAAAATATCTTCAAATTAAAATGGAACCACAAAATTTTTTCTGTGTAATAACTATAGAAAATGATTAAAAGTAAGGAAAGATTTTTCAAATTCCCGGAAAAAATACGGAAAAGAGAACGAACTAATCAGGCTCCGGTGTCCAATCGCCACCGATTGATGTTCTAGTGCAGGGATGGGTGGACTTTTCCAGGTTACGGCTACTTCTAGTGCTTTTAAGGTGTTGCGGTCCACTCTGTCGCGTAGGTGTAGTCCTTCTGTATTGAAATTGTATATTTTTTTAGCACATGTTTATGACATCGTACCCTTCTTTTAAAATATGACAAAATATTATTTTTACTACAAAAACTCAAGGAACCCAAAATTGTCATGTTGAACGCTTGAAAAACTATGAGGAACTGCTGGACTGTGGAACGTGGAAGTATTCAATGCATCGAGATGAGAAGATACGTGAATCGATGAAACTGAAACCGACTTAAGTACTTAATTTGTTCACTACCGAGTCCCGCGTCATCGCGGGACATGAAGTCAACACAAGTATCCAATCCCATGGAATCGCAGAAAGAGCTGATCATCAACATTTATTCTCCCCTTCAAACGGTGAGTAGGGAATTTCCCACCTACAGTGGCATTGAACATGTTAAGGGTCATCGTTTGCTTCCAGTGAAGGTACATGTGTCGTCTACACATTTATCGAATCATTTGCTTAAGTAAACATAGTCGCATCGATTGTGAAAAAACTATTCTAAAATTTAGTTGGTATCAGTGTTCCATATAAATAGGTTTCTTTTAATAAGCGTGTCTTAGTAAAGGCGATCACCCCAAATGTCTTGGCGGTCCACTAGTGGATCACGATCGACTTAATGCCTATCCCGGTTCTAGTGTTAATGCCAAATGAAAAGGATGACACCAGAGCTGGCACCTCTCTCCAAACTTCAACAAACCGCCGACAGGAATTAGATCTTTTACAGGCTTAATGTGTATCAGCCCTTCTACGCAGTGGTCTTCCGTAATACTAGGTTTGATCCCACGACTGAACAACATGGGTACGAGTTCGCAACGTAAACTCTCTCCTACAGCTCACAAGTGAACAACTTCAGATTTGCTAGAAAGTACCCTTAATGGAAATAAATCCTAACTATAAAGGAGATAACTAAAATAATTGAAAATAAAGTGAACATGTAAATGAAATAAGAAATTCGAAGAATGAAATTAAATAACTTCGAAACCTTATTTATTGGAACAATTTTAATCTTTATCTATATATTATATATGAGTATCATATAAATACATATTACACAAAAATGAATGGTGATAAGAACATTTTTTTAAATACAGTCGACTCTCAAAAATTCGAAGTTGAAGGGACCAACGAAAAACATCGATTTGACAAGAGTCCGAATTATCAAGAGGGTAAGAGAAAAAGCTCTCGAATTTTTTTCTTACACATTTAAATTTTAAACTATGTAATGGAATATCAATTATGCATATGTATAAAAAGCTACTTTAAAATATTTTAAAAAGTGCATATTATACAGTACAAATATTATACAGAAGTTGAAATTCATGCTTTAAAGGAATACATTTATGTAGTAATTCTCGAATAGGACTCTTTCCCGCCCCACCAGATGTCTTCCATTCCTCATTGGAAATAAAATCGTATCGCACCCGGCTCCCTCAGGAACTGTTCCCAACACTACTGGTTCTTCAAGGCAGGGTCCAGTTCCATCCATTCCCTATTTGGTTCCACATGCTGTAAGTCACACATATGAGTCATAAATCGTTATGTTAGTCCAACGCAAAGAAAAAATTCTGTGCATCACAATCAGTAAACATTCTTCCTGAACACATGTGTAGCAAGGCCACGTGTTAAACGAAATATATGGACAGCTGACAATATTTTCTGTCCACTTGAAGAAAGAAAGCAATAAAATAGTATTTTTGCCTGAGGAACTTCGAAACACAAAGAAGGGGTAGAAGATAGATGGTCATCAAAGGGGCTTATTTACGGGGAGATACGCAGAGACAATATGACTCAAAATATGTAAGCTCCAACCTGTTTGCTATAGGACTGTAAATCATAGTGGGTGTTCTAATTGTCGTGACTTATATAAGATAACTTCGAGTTATTGCGGGATGTAATCTGGCCAACCACAGCTTTACTTCGAAATATTGAGTGTACAAAAAGTATTGTTTTAACTCGACATAGCAAGAGTTTTTCTAGGGGCTGAGCATATACTTCGATTTATCGAGAGGTTCGTATAATTGAAAGTTTGAATTAGCGAGAGTCGACTGTATATAGTGATAATATATATTTTTTTATTTAGAGATAGAGTATCATATACTATAGATTTCACAAAATGTACATAATAAATATGTAAGTTAAAACATTCTATCAGATATTCAGCTTAATTCATTTCTTCCTAAGAAAATGAGAACAAATACTTCTGTTACTTTTCCTGAACCAATAGCAATATCCGAATAAGTAATGATGATACACCTTTTTATGGCTGAGTAATGCGACCCAGAACAGCAATCGGTGTCGTTAAAACAATTTCCTTTGGTACTTCGTATAATTCTCAGAATGAAGATCAGGAAGCAGAAGGATATATATTTTTTGTACTACATACGAAGATAAAGTAAGGAATTGTTGATAGTAATCCTTCTCATTTTCCGGAATAAAATCTGATATGTATGAGTTAAAGTGAAACCACATTACTTTTTGTAACTGTATTTTTTTTAAAAAAAAAGTTAGTAGAAAATATTTGTTTTTATAAAATATCTGAAATGAGAACTACTAC
>BMAO01023656.1:0-19423 GCA_019973975.1 Trichonephila clavata
TTGAGATGCAGCCCCCAAAATCGGACAAGTCAAAAACATACAAAACGTGAGACGAGTCGTGGGACAAATAAGATTTTATTAAAGCTTCATTGTGTGAAATTCTGTAACAACTCATGAATCAGTTCTCAAGAGGCATTGTGTACAGATTAGAAGAATATCTGCAAGCATACCAGTTGATATAACTTAATCTGACCGTATACAAATGATAACTGTAAAGTATGTTGACGGAAGAACACATGTTACAAATTTCAAAGCAAAAATTAATTGAAAAAAGAATCTGACATTTTTTAACTGGTTTATATAATAAAACTTTTTTTTATTCCGGTATTATTTAACTTTTAACTATTAAGTGTAAGAAATGTTTAATAACTTTTCATGAAAAACAGGACAATATTCAATTATTTATAATTAAATCTATCTTATGGGAATAAACTATAGTTTATTCAACAATTATCAACATTAGAGCAACATTTTGACATTAAAAAAAAAAGTAATGCAAACATTTAATATTCCAAGTTTTTTAACATTTTGTGAATTTGATATACAAAAGGTATAGACTTTGGGAGAATAAGTAAATGATCAAATAAGTAGTTTTTAAGTGTTTCAAAAATCTTGCTAAATTTTTGCAAAATAAATTTGATTAGTTGTGTAAATCATTACTCGAATTTCATTTTACATGAACGTTTTAAAATTTTGACTTTCTTCAAATCACAAAAAAATTATTTTATTTTCTTATGAAGATAGGAATATTAAAAAATTTAGACACCGAGGTGTATCTTAATTTTATTTTTCTTGTTAATAATAATAAAAAAAAAGTTTCGACTTTATCTGTCTACACAATAGTAATTGTTAAGCAGACAATAATTATTAAACAATAAGTATTATTAAAAAGAAAAGGAACTTAAACTTCGTAAAAATTATTTGATTGGTATAGAAAAATTATATTATATTCCGTTTTAAATGCATTAAGTATAAAGAACATCTACACGACAAATGAAAAAAAAAATCAATTTTTGTACTTTACAAGTTTAAAGATATATAGCATTGTTTCAGAGCTATGTAAATTTCTCTCATTTGTGCACTCTATCTACAAAATAAAATTCAACGATACATGCATTTCTTGGTATTACGTATGATGGAATTAAATGTGGTATGCTATTCGATATTATATTCATATGTGTATGATGTTCTATAATTAGAAAAAAATTTCTTATTAATAAGGATATTTGGAGGGGAAAAAAATCTTTTCCCTTTGATTTTTTTGTTTTACGTACTGAAATTATCCAAATGCAGTTAACCAAGTTTTTTATTATGGCTGTGATCTACAAGCACATCTAAATCTATGCTACTATTTTTATAAAAGGGTTATGTTCTTTGAATAAATCTAATTCCGTCGTTGATTAAAACGTTAATTATGTTTTGCAAGAGGAATAGAAATTTTCTTAAACATTCCTTTCTCAGCATTATAAAATTTCCTTGTTGACATATTTAACTTTTAATAGTAATAAAATATTTTTTAAACTATATTCTGAGTTTTTGATATTTATACATATTTTTTTTAAAAAAACGCTTATTAACGTTTTAAGAAAACTATGGATTAAGGAACTCATAAAAATCTTATTTGTCCATTGAGTGTACGCGAATTCTATTTGAATTTTTAAATCGATATTCAAAATATGTAAACTATAATTACAGCTGTAATTGAAGTTGGTTTAATTTCTTAAAACATAAAATAGAGAAGACTCTCAGCTTTCATTGAAAAGAATTTTTCCATCTCATAGCTTATTTAGAAAAAAATAATAAATAGCTATAATTATTTTACACCTATATAAAATAGGGAAAAAAGTGCTGTTCTGAAAGAAAACAAGTGCTTTCATAAATAAGTTGTTTTAATAAAAAAACGAAAACCCTGAAAATATTTTCAAAAAAAAAATTGAAGAAATTTCAGCAAAGCATATTGAAAGTATATATATAAGTAAATGTTTAATATCTCTAATGAACTCTTGATTGATCAGTTTTATATTGGGTCCGCTTTAGACAGTGGTCTTCAGACTGTGTTCCATGGAACCCTGGGGTTCCACGAGTCACAATAAAAAAAGGAAAATATAAAAGTGCATGCAAAATGAAATCGCGTTTTTTCTGTGAAGTGTGTGAAACCACAAGTTTCTGAAGCTCATCCCACCCACTAAAAACTGAAAATTTTGTAATGCTTTTTAAATTTTTATTGTAATATAAGAAAATATTAAAACGTTTTTTCTTTATATGTACCACCTAGTATAATATTGTCTTGTCTATAATGGAATAATTTTACACTCGTTAGCGAAATGTTTTGTACAATAGCTTTGTAATGGAAAATACACCTTTATAGAATTGTGGGAACCCATATTGAAGGAGAGGGAACAACTTATCGACAGATTCAATGGCAAATCTAAATTTAAGCAAGAACAGCTCTTAAATTCTCGGTTGCAAATTCATACAAAATACACAGGAGTTTTTCACACAGATATAAACATTTTAATGCCATTCAGAACAATGAATTTAAATGCAAAACATTTCTTAACGTGAGTGGCAAAAAATATAAAAACGAATAAAATCCTAATATAAAATGCATATAACTTCAATGGGGCTAGACTTCTACAGCTTGTGTAGGGGAAAAAATGCATATCCCAAGTACTAAATTTAATGCATGGTATAGGTGACACTTGGAAATATCACAAATTAATATTATTAATGTGTGAGTAAATTATGTTAAATTTTAATAAACAATACAGATTTTTAAAAATGTTTTTTTTCGTAAAGTACCTATTTTACTTGTTGATCTACTTTAAATATTATTTAAAGAAATATTCTAGGAATGGGGTCCACGAAATCACCCCATAGTTCTAAGGGTTCCGTTCGAAGCTTAAGTTTGAAAAAAATGTAATGAAAAAGTTTGAAGCTTAAGAAATCAATTTACAGTAACCTTTTTCCGATTTTCTATGTTGATTTTTCCCTGTTTCGATTGTTAAGAATTCTGCATTTGTTATGAGTGGTTAATTCCGTATTTTTTTTGTCTACACGTGCTCTTGAGGGAGCGGAATGAATTTTCTTATACTATTCACTAACTCACTCATATAAATAGAATTTTTTTTTAATAATCACTTTAAAAAAAACTATAATATACAATAAAAGGAAAAATAATGAAAAGTGGGAATAAAAATGCAGTTTATATCTCTCTTTATATTATAAAACTATATACTAAAACAGCTGGGAATAATTATATTTTGGAAATGAAAAATTCAATAAGGTATCTGATTGTTTCGAAATATGATTTTCTTTAGAAATTGTGATAATAATGCAAGAGATAAGAAAATGAATACATTTAGATTCATGATATTTTAAAATTCTACTATAGATTCTGCCTTGACTAGACCTTCTGCATGCATAACACACATTAACTTTCTCATAATTATTTTCTCTAGAATTGTTGAAAAAGTAAATTATTCATAACTTGAATTTTATGTCTTGTATTTGTATAATTCACTTTCGTTTTTAAAAGGCTATAATTCATTTCTTTGGGGGGAAAAAGAAGAAAAAAAATTTTGAACTTACTTGTGACTTAAGGCTTTTTATTTAATCTTTGAAATAATAACAATTTAAAAGGTGAATCGTTGAAAAAACTCTGACCATCCATAATATTTTTAGAAAAACGTCCGCAGAAATAGAAATAATTTATGGCTGTTATCTCACATTCTGGGGGAGATTTCTCTATGAATTTATATAAGTCTAAGTCTGCACATAGAAATTAAAATCAATCATAAATGGCACCCCTAGTAAATATACTTTTTAAAAAATTAGTTTTAAAATAATGAAAAACATTTATTGAAACGAAAAATAGCTCTGACTAACGTTAAGTTCCATTTTTCCAAAAAAAAAGTCGGTTCCCTTCATCAAGACTAAAATTTGCTTCCAATGACGTAATTAAAAAAATCAGAATTCTTCCCAATTAATTAAAACTATATAAGAATATAACTCGTTATCGCTAAAAAGTACATTTCCACTACCCATATCTTATCAGTATAGAGCCCTGAAACCCTTATCAGTCAGAAGGGCGATACCATCCTCCCGGTCCAGACGCAGGGGGTGATTTCCACCCCATTTTCTTTGCCTCAACCTCCTCCAGCCTCTGTTCCAGAACCCTTATCAGTCAGAAGGGGGGATATCATCCTCCCAGTCCAGACCCGGGGGGGATTTCCACCCCCTTTTCTTGGCCACAGCCTCAACCTCCTCCAGCCTCTGTTCCAGAATTGGTAAATCTTTACTACTCATGGTCAAGTGACCTGAGCTGACAACCCTCGCTCCTAACTTCCAAAGGGAGCCCCGACACATTTAATGAGCATCAGCGCCTCTACACGGCGGAACTTCAGCGGCACTAGGCTCGAACTCATGACACGCTGGCCATAAATCCGTGACCTTGACCACTAAGCAAGCGCAGCCAAAAAAGACTTCGCGTAAATAAGTCGATGTTTGTTACCCGTAATTTGAAAATTATGTAGTCAGCGAATTTAGATTAGTCATTATATAATCATATCGTACTATAGCTGTCCACCCATCACAGGAATCGTCCACGTTTTGGAAGGTCCAGATGGAGTTTTAGTATATAAACCTCACACAATTGGCTTGAAAATTCACGCCACGCCTTGCTATTGTCACAATGTTACGTTTATGCCTGCTGCTGCTTATTTCAGCATCGCTTGTATTAATCGTCTTTTACTTTGTGTTTTCTACATACATAATAAAATGAAGATATAAAAAACATCCAAAATTGCTCATCAATTCTGCCTCTACAATAATCACCAATCGTAATTTAATACTTGAAAGCATCACCAATGTTCAGTTGAATTAAAATGTAATAACACTCGGCAATTCGTTATATATATGTATATGCACTACATACGCACCTTAAATATCATGGAATATCTAGGATGACAAAAAATGTACAATTTGAATAAGAAATAAAAACATTTAAAGTATTCAATTTTAACAAGCAAAATTTATGATTAAATAACACTTAAATAATGCAATTTAAGTAGCATTCAACCAAACTTTCTTCGTATAATTTTAAAACATACGACAGCATGCTGTTTTCTGTGAGTGAATACTAAACTATAAAATAAAATATCAATTTATTAAATACTTCTTTCTGGAGATATTCCTCATAACCTTTATCTCAAGTACTTTTTAAAACAACTGGAAACAAATAAATTTCTTTATTTTTATATACTAGCTAAAATACCCGTTTTTCGCATGGGTTAATTTTTTAATTGTAGAGAGAAAGCGGTGCCCGAAACAAAATTTATTTATTGAGGATGGTTGAGACCGCTACTAACGAAAAACGAGAGTCTCTCTCGAAACAACAACAAGCGGACTGCCCTTTCGAATCTACTACCACAACCCTTTTGGCGTATTGGCGCTCTTAGCGAAACTAAGAGTGCCAACATCCCAACGGGCCTTGTGAAATATACATTTGAAAACAATAATACATTTACATAAAGTTCATATACATGATATCACACAACTTACATAGTAAGAATTAAAATACAATCAATAATCAAAAGCAATGTAAGAATTGAAATAACCGAAAGCTATAGTAAGATAGGTTCATCCATTGGGGGTTTGGGGCGGGCGCTGAGGGGTCCGGAAGGGCCCCAGATAAACTGGAGTGAGTGAGTGAGTGATTTTGGGGTTTATTGGCGCAAGAGCCGATTTCGGCTATACTGCGCCAAACATTTATTTTAATATCTGTGGTCTAGACGGGAAGAGAAAGAAAGAAGGAATTGAATGACAAGAAAGAGGGTCGAAAATAGAGAAGGATCACTAGGGTACCCCGGGTTCGTGAAGCCCGTGTTTACCAAAGACAGTAAACCCCGTGGGAAAAGGAAAAGATCACTAGGGCACCTCGGGATTGTGACACCCGTACTCACCTAGAGAAGGTGAGCCCCCTGAGGGGCAGATAAACTGGACATAACCGGATCCAAGAACTTCTTAGATCCGACAGTACCAAGGGAACCCGTAGATCTTCTGCGCCTATGGCCCGAAATCAGCAAAAACCGGCACTGGTAAGAAATAAAATACAATCAATAATCAAAATCAATAGCGCACACAGAAACTTTTCAGGGGGGGGGGGTCCAGGGTCGAAAGTCCACCGTTCTCGTATCATACCCAAATACGCAGCCAAATATATTCTTTTGATTTTGTCGATTGTCGGGAACAGTAAAAAATAAATTATTGAATAAATAATTAGCATTAATTAATTACAAATACTTAATTAAATTTTACGTACTATATACATAGGATTATAATCAATCGAAAAAATAATCAAAGCCGATAGGGGGGGGGGGGTGGCCGTACCTGTAGATTCCATTTGCAACGAAACATTTTAAACAATGTTGTTGTGTCCTTATTGTTGAGAGCCCAATAGTAGAATCCGTATACAAATGCACTACATTGATATTTATTTGAATTGCCTCCAGAACCTTATTTACAAGCTTCGACAATAATACAGCTCCTAAAAGTTCCAAACGTAGGAGTTAAATGCATTTTACAGGTGCTACTTTCGATTTGCTGCACAATCAAATGAACATTAAAATTGTCAAAACGATCTTTGCAACAAACGTTAATCCAAGCTGTATATAATTGTTCTGATGAGTCCAAAAATCCATGAATTTCCACTACTGGATTATTTCTTGGAATGATGTAGAGTAGAATGATCGATATTTTGCAAAGTACGAAGTTTTCAAATTCATTTTTTTCTTCGTCAAAAGCCACTGCATTCCAAGAGAAACTCCTAGCAACCATAATTTTTGTGTGAACACTTGTGGTGGTCTCCACCAAAAGATCGATTTCCTGTTAGGGAACTAATGACTTTTCAACGGTCACGTAATTTCGCGTGGGAAAGTATCCAAGAAAGGACAATCCGACGCTTATGTTCAAAGCTGAGTCAATATTTGTCCTCCCGTTATGCAGTCGACAAAGAAGTAGACGGCACAGTTCCCAAGCCAATCTCCGGCTTCAAAGTCCACCGCACGAGGGGTGACAAGGGTCAATGGCTGAATAATAATCCAAACAGAAGTGATTCTGCGTCACGTGTTGCTTTGAAAGGCGAGACATAAGCCACCTTCAAAGACACGAAAAAGGAAAACGCACTCAATCTAATTCGCTTGGACTCTCTAAGAACGACTAGAGGACCTTTCAAGCGATAGTGACAGATAAAAGGAACAAACAAGGCCGGACGTGTAATGCGCAATTTCGTTGGCAGCACCTATTCCTATAATCTACAAACAAGGATGGGTAACTTTGATATTTTTGGCCTCTTTTTGAAAATCGCCAAGTTCATCGTTGGCTTAATTGAACCTACTAAAATCATTCTTGCTATAGCGCTCGTGCTGAAAGGTTCGTATATGAAATTCTAGCGGGGAGATTTATTGATTAGGTATTTTATAACTTTGAATTATAATGTTTGATTGTTACATTTTTTTTGCAGTTTTTATATTGTATCAATTTCCTGTTAAGTTTTCCATCATTTTAACATATTTACTGATTTATGGAATTTCTAACTTATGTGAACAACTAAAAACTTTGATTCATAATTTTGAAATATTATTTTACTCTTTTTATATTGTATTTTTATTTTATTTTGTGCTTTGATTTGATGTAATTAACATTTTCCGTTCATCGACTTTCTAGCTTCTGCCGTGTAAAAGCTCGATTCTCCGATCACGTGAATGTAAAAATTTTATGCTTTGATTATTTATAATGTTTTAATAATACGTTTTAAAATTTCCAGGTATTTACCATTGTAGTAGATTCATTATTTTTTAGTCCCTGCTGGGTGATTGCCCCCTTGGCGGATCTCGTGAGTGTAAAACTTTTTCTTGTCGTTAAATCGAAAGTTCTATTGATTGTTATGAAAAATTAGCGTAAATATATGAGGTAAATTGTTTGGCTAAATTTTTAAATGATTGTGAGAATAATAATAGAAAATAGAAATTTTCTGGAGGTGTTCTTGTAAAAGAAGGGTGCCCTGCTAGGATCCAACCAAAGGTAATATTACTATTCTTAATAAGAAAATACATTTATTTAATTAAAGTAAGAAAAAAATCATTATTGGAATGTATTATCTATTGCAAAAAATTTTATACGAATCACATGTAAAGATCTACACAATATGTTGAGATTTAACTTTCCCTTAACCTTTTCCATATCATGAGTGAAATTGTAGATTTAGATATTTAACACATTTGCTAACATGTGAAGCTTCCTAGACATATAAAAGAAAAAGCTAATCTTGAACTGGGTATTGAAAAATCTTCAGTATTAGAATATGTATTCGGTTAATAGAAGTTTAATTGTACTAGACTAATAAGCAATGCTTTGCTCTGTTGCTCATGTTATTATTAATAAATTAAATACAGGAAATATGTATTGTGTTTCAACATTCTGAGCGAAAGGGTGCCCAGTTAAAAATTAATTGCATTACGCCTTCAATGCACTTGGAAGAAATGATTAAATGATCTTGTTTTCCAATTTTGAAATGCGAAGGGAAATTTCTCTAGTAGCTCATTTGGAAGGAATAAGTTCAATCAGATGTAAACAAATAATGGAAAATTTTAAAATTGCATCGACTGATAAAAAGCCTGCTTTCAATAAATATTTTGATGATAATTATTGTAATTCAGCCTACTAATAGTATAAGTCACATCATCTACTTCTGCATGCCAATACTGATAAAAATATATATTGTTAATCTATTCACAATACATGAATGTCCAATTATTTTTAAATGAAAATTTAACTGTCAAGCAGATAGTTTGTTGAAAATACAGCATGACACATATTTAGCACATTATAGAATTTTAAATGGTACTCTCCCCAGTTTATATCCTCACAACATATTTCCATTTCAAAATGAATTGAAGATTCCTGACAGATATTTATGACCAGGCAACAAATTCTTGGTTTGTAAAATCGCAAACTAATGGAGATGTATTTTATGTTGTTAATAAGATTATGGTAGCATTTCAGAAAGAGGTTATGTGTGTGTGTGATCAATGCCATTACAGGTGTGTAAAATTATCATGTTCGGCTTGGTATACATGTGAATGCTCGGATAATCATGCACCATGTAAACATATTAAGTTCATTCTTAAATTGTTTGAGAGATTCCATGTTGTTGAAAATGTTGAATATACTTCTTTCCATATCTCAGATAGAAAGTGTGGTGTGGGGTCTTCCACCAAATAAATATGTAATGACATAAGAAAAACCAGGAGACTGAACTTCTACTTGTAGTATTAAATTGTTTATTGCAAGGTAAAATAGTTCAGGAACAATTGTCTACACATGCAATTCAGTAAAAGAAAGATAAAAAGTAATTACTAAAGAATTTTATTTACCTGATCCTCATGTACCTACCTCCCAATCAGCATTTGAACTAGCAGCAAATATTTAAGCCAACTATTGGGGATATAAAAAGGAAAACTCTGGAATGTTTTTATTTAGTTGTCAAGAAAGAAAACATTCAAGCTCAGGCAAGTCAGCATTACTCAATTCAAAAACTATTTGCAAAAAAGACTTAACTGTATCTTTAACACCTGATATATGCTTGTAGTGGAGTTGTTTTATGTTTTCCAAGACATTTAGCTATGTTTTTATGGGCTGAAGTTGTTATATATTTTTATATCAGATGAGGAGGTAAGTAATTATCAAAAATGACCAAATTTTTGTCACAAATGGCTTTATGACAGTATATTAGAAGCATATAATTCAAAAATCATGCAGGATAGAGATTCCATTGCAGTTGAATGTTACCACACAAATTTTGGAAAGTGATGGGAGTATGGTAATTTTTTATATCATTCATTCTTAATAAAATTTTAGGCAAAAAAATTGATTTTGCTTTTGAAACATACGAATTTAGAAAATACATGTATACTTTTTGCAGGTAAGTGTTTAATATAAAATATATAGAGAATCAGGTGATGTTAATGCTTGCTATCAATACAAGTAAAAGTATATACTAAAGTAAGCAATGTGTTTTAATTTATGTGTAAATAACTCTTAATAATAAATTTTAATATTTGTTCTATTTGGTATACAAGTATAGACCTTGAAAATCTGCCTTGCCTATTTAGAAACAGGTATTTCATTCATATGTTACATTTCATGGGTGATGAGGAAAGTGGTAGTGAAAGTAATGATATAATGTGATTGTCTTTTTTATGGTATAGATGTACTAATAAGGATTTGCTTATTTTTTTGTCCAGAAATGGACCAGTTTTTGATGTACAATTTGTTTTATAAATACTTTAAATAGTTATAGTTTTTCAGGTTGCTTTATATGTGTTCTGTGTATCAACCAGATGAATGAAGTAAATATTCTTACATCTCTGAAAGTCTTGAATGACTTTTTGATCTTAAAAAGTGCTAGATGGGATTTTCAGCTGTGGTGACATATACATTATAATTGCATCACAGTTGTGAAAGACTTTCTAAAGCATTAAAGATTGTGTAATGTAATTAATTAGTAAGTAATATTTATATGATGGGAAATGCAATACAAGTTAATATTTTATTTAGTTTTAAAAGCAATCAATTGTCTACTTTTTTTAAGATTGTCAACAATATTAGTTACACAACACTTTTTAATACAGTAGGTATAATCCAAAACCATTTGAAAAATACAATGGTTTGTGCAGTAAAGTAGCTTAAAGAGTGGTGCATTCCATCTTATGTCAAAGCTGTACAAGTAATAAATTTTTCTTAAATCGAAAAACCTTGTATAGTTGATTTTTCTTAATTTTTACAAATTCCATAAGGAAACAATCATTAGCTGCATAGTTATTTATATTAAAATTTTAACATTTACATGCAACATAAATACATTTAAGAAAAAAACGATTAACAGTACATATTTTGTAAAGAAAATTAGGAAACTGTATTTCTTTTTTTAAAAAAAAGGTATAAAGTATTCATTTAGTTTTGAAATCCTAGAAATATTATGCAAGTCAATTATTTCTTTGCTACTTTCCATTATAAATGATTCTGTTGTAGCTAAGTTCATCAAAATCGTTTCCTTCAACCATATAAGTTATACTAGAATCCTAAGAGGGTTTTCAGATAAAAATATAACTTAGTTCTTGGTTTTGCTAGTTATCTTTATAATGCTTGATACTCAACTAATTTTCTAGATGTGCTAACTTTAGAAGACTTTCAGAAATATATAAAACCTGCAGCTAATTGATGAATTGAGGCTTCACATAACAAATAGCGATCTTACATCGATAGATTAAATCAGTCGCATTAAAATAGAAAGATAGCTTTTTATTGGACCTCGTAAAAAAGTTTGTTAATGTTTGTCTCAATTGCTACTATTACTCTTATTCAAACTTGCATAAAGACTTCTATTTTTCTTTGGTGATCTTTTTGACAATCACATCGTTCTGATTTTTAAAAAAATGCATTAAAATAATTTTATTATTATACTAATATTTTATTTTACTAAAAGGATGAAATTCCGTAGAACTATTAATCTTGGGAGGGTTTTATTTGAAATTTAAGAAGATATTGCTGCAAAATAAAAGATTCGCAATAATATACTTTAGTATTCTAATGATATATTTCAATTATTGTGAGATGAAGAAAAGAAATGCATTTATTAATTTCAGTAATGAAACATGTAACAGTCACATTTAAACTCTGCCTTCCCTTGACAGATAACGACAGCCAGGTGGCGCTACTTGTTCTTGGGGGAAGGGAGAACGTTTTTTTTTCCAGATATCTTTTTGTTTTCCGCCGGTTGGTCCCCGAGCCATGGATACACGTGGAGTCAGGGAAAACCTTTCCCTCCTTTGATGTCTTATGTTATTTTGTTTGTGTGTGTATCTCCTTGTGTTGTGGAACTTCATGAACATTAAAAATATCTTGTTCCTGTAACCATCAAAGGCTGCATTAATTAGTATTTCACAACATGGGAGTATTACAATGGCGCCACAGCCAGGTGGCGCTACTTGTTCTTGGGGGAAGGGAGAACGTTTTTTTTTCCAGATATCTTTTTGTTTTCCGCCGGTTGGTCCCCGAGCCATGGATACACGTGGAGTCAGGGAAAACCTTTCCCTCCTTTGATGTCTTATGTTATTTTGTTTGTGTGTGTATCTCCTTGTGTTGTGGAACTTCATGAACATTAAAAATATCTTGTTCCTGTAACCATCAAAGGCTGCATTAATTAGTATTTCACAACATGGGAGTATTACAAACATATGTAAAACAGGCTCGGATGTGTGTAACAAGACAAAATTTGCTTGATAGTAAATTGAGAGGAACTCAGGAACGATCAAAACAATCTCACATTAGAAAGAGCTGTACATTTTTTAATAAATTCTGACGGGATTTAATAAAAATTTTGGAAAGGCTGGGCATGTTTTTCAAAGATTTGTCTGATGAT
The DNA here is from genome assembly GCA_019973975.1 of Trichonephila clavata. Taxonomy (NCBI): domain Eukaryota; kingdom Metazoa; phylum Arthropoda; class Arachnida; order Araneae; family Nephilidae; genus Trichonephila; species Trichonephila clavata. The sequence continues at coordinate 12,482 of BMAO01023656.1, forward strand.
TATAAAAAAGAATTCAAAAACACCTTATTTATTAAAATTTATCCGATAAATATCTCCGAAATTTCGGGTTTTTTTTTTAATATTTAACTATTGGATTCAGTGTATTGATCAGCAATAAAATAAAGGGACCATATGCAAGATTATTACGCTGGAGAATTACGCGTAGTAATACATTAAACTCCCGGGAGGGGGGGGGGATTCGACGTTTCTGCAAAAACCTCTCTTTTTCCCTGCACAATTAAAAATAATTTTTTCTTTTTTGAGATGTAGTTTGGAAATGAATATATAATTATACTGTACAATATATATATATTATTTTATTTTTCTCACGTTTTCATTACTTTAATTTTTTTTTAACTTTAAGTTTTGGGGGGAAATGGCTATTCTTTTTTTAAAAAAAATTGTGGAAAATAAAACCTGAATTTTTTAACAACCAAAACAGGGAAACAACACGACTTTTACAATTTTAGATTTTTAAAAAGGAGGCAGTAAGGGATATAAATAAATTTTTCTCAAGTTATAACATATAAAATTTTCACCATCTTTCAAAACAGATTAAGAAAAGAAAAAAAACTGGAAGATCTTGAGATTTATTTTTATACATTTATTATATTTTTTCATCTGTAAAAGTATTTTCATTTTTTTACGTTGCATATGCATTCTTATTTTTATACATTTACAATGTATGCTAATGCACTTTCGAAATTTCTTCATTTCTTAAAATTCTACTTGGTTTTCTTTTTTGTGCTGTATCAACTTAAGAAAAAATTTATTATATATATATATATATATATATATATATATATATATATTATATATATATATATAAATCATTTGTTTCATTTAGTAAAGCACTTTTAAATTGATAATCTGTGTAAAGTAGTTGAATAATATTTTTCTCTAAACAAGCTATAAAAGATTCAAAAAATCTTTTCAATGAAATTGAAGGTTTTCTATTTAGTACACTTTATTTTTCTGTATTTGAATCACTGAAGTACAATCACAGCCAAAATTACAATTTCAGTAATTTAAATATCAATAAAAAAAATAAAAGGTGTTTTTTTCACTTAGATAATGATGATTTTAAATTTTAATTGTTCCTTATATTTCTTTATTCAGTGTTTTCTGATAATAAATACTTAAAAATATTATATAAATATCAAAAACTCGGAAAATGATTTAAAAAACATTTTATTACTATTAAAGACTGAATATTGAATCACTAAGGAAATTCTAGAATGTGAAAGTGCCGAAAAAGAATGTTACATCACAATCACTTATCTCTCTTTGTAAAATAAAATTGAATGTTTTAATTAGCACCGATTTTAGATTTATTCACAGATTATAGCCAATATTGAATAAAGGATAACATTAGAATTAGATTTGCTTGACTTTTTATTATAGTTTTCACTCCAATTAGGAAAAGTTTAGACTTGAATAAAATATTCCTATTTAAGTCCTTCATATTTCTATTCTCTGAGCCTTTAAAAAAAAACTCGTCTTAAAGTGAAATCTTGAAAACGCTTATCTAAAATAAAATTCAAGTAATGATCAACCCAATATTTATATATACATATTAATTATGTGATTATAAAAACTATATAAAGAGAGAGAGATTTATCTTTTAACTAGCTGTATTAAACCACAATTAAAGATACATAATTTTCAAGCAAGGAAAATTTTAGGTATTTGAATTCCTTTTTCTCCTTTTAATCACTTGACAATTTATATGAAAAGGACACCTTTAAATTAAAGAATACATAATGTCATTGAAAACGGGATGACTGTTTTTGATTTCAATGAACATCATTTTTAATAAATCTTAACAAGTTGATCCGATCAAACAGCAGTGTATAACGCCTGAATAAATTCAGATTGCTTAATATAATTAAATAGAGATGGTGATTTATTATGAATGAGTGATTGAATATATATATTAACATCTTACTATTCAGCTACACAAAGGCTTTTGGTGACAGACCACGTAATTTTGAAACATGGTCAAGCAACGAGAACGACACCTGAGCTGGCACCCCATCTCCCGACTTCCACACCACATCAACAGGAGAACATTTGAGCCTCGACGCATTTATCGTGCATCGGCCGCTTCTGTTGGGTGGGTATTCAGAGGTACTAGCCTAGAACTCACACATGACTCGCCAGTCACGAGTCCATTACTTTGAACACTAGGCTACCACGGCCTATTGATTCATTATATTATAAAGGATAATAAAAATGAATTTTTTCAAGTGTAAATAGTTGCTTAAGAGTAGTTATATCAAGTCATACTAACATAATTTATTTTTATTTTATTTTTGATGCTCCGCAGTTATGGTCATCTTCTTGTCTTAAACTGAGAATCATTAGTTTAGAATTTCATTTTTTTTTTAACCATTCATTTCATTTTGAAAGATCTACAGCTTTAATTAAGAATCTTCAACGAGTATGAAATAAGAAACAGAATGAATTTTGTACAGTGATTAATAATATAAAAGTTCTAGCCATCTTCAACTTTTTCTGTCCCGGACAAAGATGGAAAATGCCGCCCCTCTACCCAAAGTAAAAAGTTGTTAAAAAAGGTAAATTGTTTACAGATCTACACCTACAAAACTTGAATAATTTTTCGAACAAAGAGACAGAATAACAATACATAAGTACTAAAACACAAAAATAAACCGAAATCAAAATAAACAAAAGACTACAAGTGTTTTTTCCTGACTTTTAATTCTGAAAACATTCTAATCAATTTTTTAAAATCAGTTTGTTCAGCTAATTCATGTTCGATAGCCAATCTTGCAAAACCATTTACAGGGCCGATCCTAGGGAGTCGGCCGCCCGCGTGCGAAGACCTAATGTGCCGCCTCTTTAGAGAATTTTTCATATTTTGACTAATGTTCATAACTGTTAAAAAACTCTTTTTAGTTTATGTTATTGATTTGAAAGTGAAAGGTGGTAGCGTGTATATGGAGACTGTTAAATTTAATGAGTTGGGATTAAAATGTTATGTTTGGAATATCTTTTTTGAGACACAATTGGGTGTTTCATTTAAGACTCGAAGACGTTGCGGAAAATAAAAGTTAAGTGGTAAATAGGGGATTTTATTTTAGATCTAATTTAATTATCCTTACATATACATAGATAAATTTCAATAATTGCGGTATCCTGATCAGAACAATTTGCTGTGATATGGATCAGTATGCAATTGCATCGAAATTCTTTTTTAACAATTTAACGATAAGAAAAAGAAATAATAATAAAGAAATGTACAGTGTTATTACGTCTAAATTATCTTCTTTACTGAAAAGTATTTTAGAAAAATTCTGTATCACCTATTCAGCATAATTTTATTGAAAAAAATAAATAATGCAACATGCACAAACATACCTCTATCCTCAAATAAGAGAAGGAAATAACGTTTGAGAAAATGAATACAAATAACATTGAGGAAATAACTTTATCTAAGTACGTTTCGGTAGTGAGTGAGGAGAATAAATGTCCGGAAAAAAGATTAGAATAAAAACATCTGAACAAACATAAGTTTCTATAAAATGCGACCAAAGCAATTCCAAGTAATAGTGATCAGGAATTCGTGGCCACTGTTGTTTCTGTCGGATATCAATCAGATTCCTAGTGCCACTGAAGAACTATCGTATAAAATGGCTGATACACACTAAATCTGTGGAAGCTGAAAGTACTCACGTTGGCGGGGTGTGGAACTTTGAAGAGTAGGGTGCGAAATCAACTGGCATTCTCGTCATTTGACTGCAGTTAAAAATTGCGAGAGTTATTACCACTAGCCTTGGAAACTCTGCAAAATATTTAATCGCAATAATATTCTTGTGGAAATGTAGAAGAATCTTAAAATTCGAGTGTTTTCTTACTTTTTTCGTGGCCATACAGGAATTTTTGGACAAGAAAGGGCTGATTTCTTGGTAAAGTCGACAGCCAAGCGGGGGATTGAAATCTCAGTTAATATTCCAAAAAAAAAAAAATCGTTTTACAAGAAACAGACTAAAGAAAATATTGTCCCTATTTGGAACATTATGTACGCGCTCAGATCACCCTTTCTGACGAAATAATTTTTTCCGACCATTTCGTAAAGACTGTCTTGTGATAACTTTTTTTTTTTACAAATTGCATAAAATCACATTCCTTACTGCGCATAATAATTGGTGAGCAGTGTTGAATATCTTATCCTTTTTTGTTCAAAATTAAAGAAAGGAAGAAAATACCAGAAATTTAAACAGCATGCTCTTAAAATTAACTGACCTTGTAACAGTCACATTTAAACTCTGCCTTCCCTTGACAGATAACGACAGCCAGGTGGCGCTATCTGTCAAGGGAAGGCAGAGTTTAAATGTGACTGTTACAACCTTCAAATTTTTTCAGCTTATTTCAGTTTAAGCCATTTGTCTATTTTTCTGACTTATTTGTTTTTGTTATTTCATTATTTTGTTTTGTTATTTACTTTTTATTTTATTTATCTTATTTTGTTTGTTTTATTTACTTCTGTAAGCCCAGGGTGATACTTTTGTTTTACGCGGGTATTATTTTATACGTCTTCAATAAAAAAAATGACTTCTAGCCCTCTTATTGCAGTGGAGCGCGACGTTAATAATCAATAAAGTACAATACCTTAAATTATTTTCAATCGGAATAAAATAAGTTCTATTTGAATTGTCGAATTCCCATTGATTGATTATTTATTAACATCGTGCGTACACGAGATACGATGCTATTGGCGACTGACAGAAGTAATGAAATCTCAAATCTGAGGTCAAATTAAACTAACCCAAGTATGACAACCTGGCAACTTGAATATTTTGAGTCTTAAAGGATTTAATGTATATCAGCTCATGAATACCACCTAGTTGTCAATAATTCAGGTGAAATATTTATTTCCCAGAGATTTCTAATTCAATAGAGATGATGGACAAATCTGAAAGCCTTTCTCGTATCATATTATTTCTCAAGTAATGGTTAATAATTTTTAATTTAGTAAAATTTCTTTCACCTAAAACAGGTAATGTCAAAACAATACTTTTTAAAAAGTATTGCTAAAGAAAAATTTAGAAAACTGGGAATGACAGCATTTTTTAATCATAATTTCTAATTCCATGGCGCGTCTATAAGGGTATTCTCAGTATTTTTTACCTAAGTCATGTGAAAATAAAACCATAAAGCACTCGCAAAGCCTGGGACTCAACGCAAGGGGATATTTACAAGCAATTTATTACTTCCTTTGTGCAAGCGAAGGAGGAAGTGGACAGGAGGTCCTTTTCAGAAGCCTGAGAAGCTTAACAGCTCCCAAAATAACTATCAGTTGGAAGTGACACAGGAAACGCTGGAATGAGGGCCTGGTCTTTCCATAGAGAGGGGTCATCTGTAAGGTCATTGTATAACTTGCAGGACTGGACAATTCAAGAGAAATTCCTGAATGCATCGTAAAATCGGCGCCTATAAATGGATATATTTGTTCCTCTCAAATGTTTTTTAGCGCGTTTTTTCACGTAGTGTAAAAAAAAGCGCTATTAGGACGCAAATTTCGTCTTCATTCTCGTTCCATATTTTGTCGTACCTTTTCTCAGCCAATAAGCAACCAATTGACATCGCGGTTTTCGGCATTGGGTCGCATTTGTGCCCTAGATGAGCCGAATCATATTTAAATTTAATAATTTTTTTAAAAATATAGTACTACTTTATGTTAGTAAAAAGTTCATTAGTTGCATTATTGTAAAATACAACATGTGAAAAACGCGCTAAAATTACTTGGCCATGCCAATGATTGATATCCTTGTTTTTTTTTTAAAATCCTGAAACACTTTTTTTTTTCTGAATTGAAGCTGTTTTCCTCTTGTTCTAGATTTGGCAAGGAAAAATAATAGGGAAAGGGTTAGCCTGGATTATTTGAAGAGCATAGACTATTTTAATTAATTAAAATATTTATTTTTATATCTTTATTGAGGAGCATCTGAAGCAATGGAATCTAATAATATCTGTTTTTAATTTTCCTGGTGATAATTAGTGCTCTAAAGTGATATCACGTGTTGATGCTTTTAGCAAGCTCCGATACAGACTTTTAAACATTGCCAAACACAATTCTTCTGGCATAAAAAGTTCGACAATATTAATCTAAAAGAAAAAATTATTGCAATTTTTAATTTTTCAGCAGCTTTCAGAATACACAAGTAATACATTTCGTTTATCGTCAGTAATTAAATTCACTAACCAAAAAACTGGAATAAACAATTTGAATAATAATAAATTAAAAGTTAAAAAAACTTTTTTAAAAACAAGCTTTTATTTAAACGCACTAAAAAGAATAAAATAGATTTTTCTTTACAATTTTTTTACTATTAACTTATAACGTCATTACACAATTTACATGATATAAAAGCTTGTCGCAAGATTAAAGCACTCTTATTTAAGAAAAATTTATTTTTTTCTTTTTTAGTGCGTTTAAATAAAAGCTTGTTTTTAAAAAAGTTTTTTTTTTACTTTTAATTTATTTTACTTTTTAGTTATCACTGGACAGGTGTCTTAGTCTGTTCATCTCATTCAACGCATCATTGTTGCTAGGTGTTAGCCGGCTATTTTCAAATATCTAGAATATTATATCCAAAATTTCGGACATGAATTCGGAAAAAATCATTTATGAATTTGAAAGAAGGGAAAATTTCACAGTGAATTCATTTTATGTCATATGCGATAGGACAATAACAGAACTATCCCGAAGAGCTGAGATATATGAAACTGTTTTAGAACACACCTAGCTGTATTTTTGAAGAGAGATTATTACCTAAAATTAAGAAGAAAGCTCTATACAAAGACTAATGGATATTTATGAAGATGGTATTGAATCTTTTAATTTTCGCGAAGTATTGGATCAGTTTTTACGATTTTTGAAAGAAAAAAAAGATACATTGAAAACCTCCACTAGAA
>BMAO01023657.1:0-23225 GCA_019973975.1 Trichonephila clavata
TTTTTTCCCTCCTACATATTGATACTAGCCGTTACCCTCCGCTTCGCTAGGTATTTCATGATGTTTTATAAATATATCTGTTTATATATATCAAATATTGATATCTAAGTCCCAGCATTAAGAATTCTATTGAATTGAAAAGTATACTTATACCTGTAACTCTCGCCTTTTGATAAAAAAAAGACAGAACTACTAATTTGTATTATCTAATATTCGCTAAAATGGAGTATAGGTGCTGTTTACACACTTTCGTAACCCTATAACAAAGTGGATTTCCGCAAAACCAATTTTAGATGAATCTCTACTCCGTAAAATAAACATGGAAGTCAAATTTCAAATCTAAAAGGATAAAATTTTTACTATCAATACCCGCCCCCTCCCTCATAATTCCATTGAGAGTCGTTCTACCCAAAACCGTTCTTAGCGGATTTCAATTCAACAAAAGAAAAATGTAAACCAAATTCCATTATTATGGTTCTTATAGCTCGAAAAAAGAATTTTTTTTGTCAACACGTCCCGGTAACCCCTTGCACCACCAGGAGTTGATTCCCGTCAAATGCATTCTTAGTGGATCTCTATTCAACAAAAGGAACATGCTTAACAAATTTCAAGTACACAGGTCTAACAATTCTAAAACAGGATTTTTTTTAATATAACTCCCCTTCACCCCTCGCAACCCTCTTTGGGTGTCGATTTTTGTTTTACTCTTTGTTTGATTAACTCTATTGCATGAAAGGAACATGCCTATCAATTTTTAGATAGATTGAATAGTTTAAAAACGGAAATATTTATGTATTACGCCCCTTAATCCCCCGAAATGAAACTTAGGGGTTAACTTTTGCGAGATCCATTTTATAGCGGTTCTGTACTCAACGAAAGGAATATGCTTACCAAATTTCAAGACTGTACGTCTAATAGCTTAAAAATGGGAAAAATTATCTATAAACCCCCTTGAGCCCCCGCAACGCCACTTGGGGGTCTGTTTTCACAAAACCCATTTTGTAGCGGATCTCTACTCTATGAAAGGAATCTGTTTACCAAATTTCAAGATTGTACGTCAAGTAGTTTAAAAATGGAAACAAATATTTATAACGCCCCTTAACCCCCGTAACGCTCCTTGCGGTTGGAAATTCGCAAAATTCGCTCTTAGCTGATCTCTACTCCATGAAACGAACATGTCTACCAAATTTCAAGTCTGTAGGTTGAATAGTTTTGGAGATATCGTGATTAGTCAGTCAGTCAATGAGTCGCTTTTCTCCTTTATATATATATAGATATAAATAGATTGTATAATTGAAATGGAAAAAATGAAACTTCATAGTAATAAAAATGTATTATAAGGTGAATAATCGTCCTCCTTTAGGGAGGGCAGTTCTTCTTTTATAGGTTCTTTCCTTCCTCAAAAAGTGTCCTCCTGCTTGTCCTTTTCAATATTTTAAAACTAATCTGTTAATCTTTGTATTCAGAGATGCCAGGTCCAACTATGGCACGCTACGTGCCAGTACAGTATAATTTATCAGAGATATTAATATATTTTGTGTATAATCAGGCATCTATTTTCCACAAAACTATTCAAAAGATTGATGATGAATATATTTCGGCTACACACACACAGAATTTAATTTTATTTTGAACGATTTCGTCCATGAATAAAAATCACAATTCGAAGAAAAATTTATTCCTTTAGTAATAAAAGGAAAATTGTCAAACTTAGAAGAGAATCAAATCCAGGCGTATTGGAAAAGTTTATCAACAAAGTGCAGAATCTTTACCAAACGTATTTCCAATATGTCGATGAAAGGTGTGAAACAAACATCACAGAAGAAATAATCGTTTTCAATGGTTTTTTTAGACTTCATCGCAAGTAAATTGGGCAGGTATAGAATCGTGTTGAGTTTTTATCGAAAGAAATGCCTGCTATTAAAATCAATGACAATTGCCTACTTGAAGAAATAAGAAGAATTAATGATTATTTAAATTCTGATAAATTAGAACAATGGAAAAATCAGCATGTTGAAATTGATAAAAGATGGGTAGAGCAATATTTAACCATTTCAAAAATGAACACATTCCATATGAAAATTTAGTTATTCTTGTTGAATATCTGCCCAGGAAACTAATGCAGCTCTTGAAAGAGTTTTTTTTTAATTGGAAATGATTTTTAGACAAGTGAGAAATTAAGATTGAATGTTGATATTTTAGCTGTAGCAGTTACCGTAAAGTTCAATAAAAAGGATATTTCTTGCTTCGAAATTTCAGATATATTAACAATTGATACATTGAAAACAAAAAAATTCATTCAATGTGAAAAAAGTACTCATTTAAATATATAACTAAAAGAGATGTAAGTGTAATTAATGTATATTTGTTTGAATTAATAAAATTTTCGTATATTTACCTTGTAATTTTTTCTTTAATTTTTCATCTTCCTTTTTAATGTAAAAAAACTGGTCAGCCTTAGTATAGTTATTCGTGGCTGAATTAATTTTCTTTAGTGTTAACATCCTTGACAATCCTTAAAGCGTTTTTTGTGTATATAGGCATAAAATAATCAATCAAAAATGTATTAATCTAAAACTTAATTGCTTAACAAATTTTCAAAGATTGGCATATATTTTACATTATAAGTTTTCATATCTTCTAAAATGATTGATTTTTACTGATGACCATTTTTTTCCTCTGTAAAAAACATTTTTGTGGTGAGATGAAAATTTCTTAATCATTTACATCTTAATTATCTATCAATGTCAGCAAACAAGAGTAAATTTCCAAAAAAAAATGCATTCATGGACTAGATTACAAAGTATTGATTTTTAATTCTTTATTATATGTATAGAATTGGTTTCCTTTTTTCCTGCAGATGAATCAGTTTCCTCTGTTAAACATACAATGAAAAAAGAAACAAATAAACTTAATTTTTATAAATCTAACTTAACTTTTTTCGATGCACGGTGGTAAATTTACGCAAGACCTTTTTGATTTTTCTCTTTAGATGCGAAATAAATATGTAAATTTAATGCAGTTTTTATCTCTTTTCCCTTACATAAACTCAATTTGGATTTAACTATTATTCTAAACTCATATTATAAAAATGGAAACGCTATAAATAATACATTTCTAATTATCTATAATTTTAAATGATTGTGTTATAGAACACTTTAAAAATCTTTAACATTTTCACTTCAACAAATGAACTTTTATTCTTTAGCTGATAAAAGAAAAACAGAAGTTCTACAAAATTTGGTAGAATAAAGCTCAACAAGATATTTGCTACGAAATTTTTTGTGATTTGAGTTATGTGATTAGGGCAAATAAAAAACATATATGTCTGATTGGACTACTATTTCATCAATGCAGAATGTCTTTTAAATATGAAAGCTGTACCCCAAGACTGACATTAAAAGGAAATTGCGTAGGATGAAAAATTATATTTATTAGATTACAAGAGTATATCTTTTCTTTTGCACTAAAAGTCTGAAAAACTTTCTTGTAATCCGTAAACCACTTCATATATCAAAACATCAAGGGTAAATAGAATATTTTTTTTAATTGTAGGACATTTCACGCATAAAATGTTTTGAAAAAAAAGTATTAGAATAGTTCACAATTGCAACTTGACTCAGTATTTATGAGAGCTCACATCGAAGAAAAATGCATTGGGAAAGCATTCAATAGAATTTCAAAAACAAAGCTCTGAATGTATTCAAATCCTTTTAAAACAAGAATGTGTAAAAGTAAATCAGAAAATATTACTTCACTTAATGTTCCTCTTTGGATTATCCTATCAATTACTGGCCGAAAGAAGAAATGGTTAATTATGAACTTTCTGAAATTTTTCTCTTTCGTTTTAACAGTGGTGTTTCCTTTATCCGTTATTTGGGTGCTTTTGGCATTGACGAATTACATGTTTAAGACACAGGATAAAAAGGAAAACTTCGCGTATCTGTTTGTAGTTATTTCCCGTTTTGCGTTATGGGTTTCACTGTTTATGCAAAGAAGTAGCTTACAAGTCCTTATACATTCAGTGAAATACCGTTTTAGAGTAATAAGAAGCATCTCCGTGTATGTAACATTGCGTAATTCGTACCATTATTTGTATTTCATCACTTCTTCTGGGGATAATTTACACATACTTAGAGTATAAAGAAGATTTAAAGAATTATTTCTAGACATTGGGATATATTTTTCAAGATAAAAATAGCAGAATGATTGTAACTTTTATAACTCAGTGTATTAATTTCCTACTATATTTTAAATATCCATGTCTTTTTGCCACATCCATATGCGTTCTCGTCCACCGCGTTTTGCATCTTATCTTCTTTATATTAACGAAAGAATAAGAATTTGCAGTTGCGCTCCATCGCCAACTAAATACATGAGCATAATAAGTTATTACAACTGCATTGAAAAGAAAATTTACATTTTAAGAGAAATATTACTGATGAAATTGCTTTTCCTTTTATCTATTTGCTTTTGCAATTTGTACACTGTATTGTCGTTTTCTTTTCAAAATACGATCATGTCCTTTTCAGCCTTACAGTTGGTTAGTAATGCTACCACAGGTGCAATTATAATAACCTTATTGACGCTGTTTAGCTGCAGGATTCTAGAAAATATGGTGAAAATAAGAAGAACGGTAGGATTTTTAATCGATAAACATATGAATAGCAGATCGAAAACACTGGAAAAAATCACAGTTCTAAAAAAAATATAATGAAAAAAGAAATAATTCACTTATCAGTAGGTGGTTTTGTGGATCTTAAGAAAAGTTTTCTTTTATCAGCTTTTGGAACCCTTTTCACGTACGGATTACTAATTTATAATTTAAAGTGAACTTCCAAATCTGTTTTAAAGATATTAGTGTATTACTGAAAGAAAAACAGGAATGGAATGAATTTTCTCCGTTCCAATCTTTTCTGCTATTTTATATAATAATAAACCCGCCAGTGTTCGAAAGTCCACTGTTTGTACGGATTATTAATCTTCAGTTAAAAATGAATGTCAAAATGTACTTTCAAAATATTTGAGAATTTTTGTAAGAAAGGCTTGAAGAAATAAAATTCATCTGGGTATGCATTAATAAATTTAGAAATTTTAATATGCTCTTAATTATAGTAATTCACTTATATATATATATAACCTAATATTTCATATATAAAACAGTTTTATATCGAAACACTGTTTTTACTTTGGTAAAGTAAGCACAGTTTGTAACTTAATTTCAAAATTAGGACGCATTTATAGGTATTAGCAAAAAATTTGTTCAATAATCCGACTTTCAAAAACTTTGATAATGCCTATTCTGTATGCGTATATCACATCCTTAAGGTTAAATCATTTTATTACCCCCCCCCCAAAAAGGATATATTAAAATAACACACAATATATTTCTTATTAGATACATTAGTATAAAAAAAGCAATAATTATTGTTAATAATTTCAAATTAGAATACTACTAAGTAAAACTTTGTAGTAGTGAATTAATCTCAACAAAACCTTTCAAATACTGTTTCATTAACTTTATTTTGGATCTCATTTCCGTCAAGCTTCTTTCAAACAATATGTAATCAATTAGGTATCTAAAAACTAAATTGAAAATAATTTCTTCTTTTCATTAATAATAAATATTATTACATATTACGCACCCATATACAGAAAAAATATAGATTATTATATCATTCAATGACGTAAATTATGAAATGGTCTGAAGAATGCTTTTTGTTCCAAACAATACATAAATGTGTTTATGTCTTTATTCTACATCAATTCTAATTGCGATTTCAATCATTGTATTTCATAAATATTAACTTTTCGCGTTTTTATAACAAAGCAGAATTGTATGGAAGCACCAAAGAAGTTCCTGCAATCATATATGTAATTGTTAACTGATTATTAGTTTTGTTCTCTGATTACATTGCGTGCACATCATTGGATTATACGCAATCTAGTTTATTGTTGTTTAAAGCTCATTGGCTAGGATTAAATGTATATGAAGGCAAGTCCTCATTATTCTTTATAATTTCAAAAACATATCGTTTTTCACATCATGAAGGGAAGGTATTCTTCTGAGTTTTTACTCTATAATTAGCCAATAAATTTCCCTGGAGTTTGCATTATTATAATATTTGTGTTGTCAAAGCTCCAGTAGTATTTTATAACAAATAAGAACTGTGGATTCTCTGTTTTTGTTTATATCAGTCACCAGAACAATTTGTACCACATACCCAAGTGTGTTAAAGGACGAATGGTAGCTATCGATATTCTCTAGAGATAATACTTGCCCATACAAGAAAATCATTTATGAATTAATAGTTCATATTTATTGTAATAATTTCAAAATATAAAAATAATAGAATGATTATATTCATTCAAGCGCTGGTGGTTATAAAATTCACCCCAACTGTGTAGTCAGACAAATAGCAGATCAAAAACGAATACAATGTTTTTCAGAAACGAACTAGATATTCAAGATTAATAAAGGAAAAACATTACTTGTGTATAAGTATCTATAAATATAACTTTAACTAGAAAAATGAAACACCGTTTCATATCTTACAGTGCTATTGATATTCCTATTTGGATTATATACCAGCTGAATAATTTAAATGTTGACAAAAATGTTCCAAAGTATTTAACCTATTTATTCTACATAAGTTGGATAGAGGTATATGTATTTGGAGTATATTTAATATCAGTTTTCACTAAAGTTTGCATCCAGAATAAGGACCCAAGGTTAGCCTTTTCTTTTGCACTCGTTAATTTTCTGTGTTTTGTTTTGTGGTATACAATTTTACACCAAAGTCAAAAATTGCATCAAGTCACATATACGTTAAAAACTCGTCACTGGTACTTGGGCATATCAATAAATAAAAAATGGAAATATGTGTCAAATTTAGCATTAATCGTTATTTTTGCTTCTCCATTTTTTCTTTCTGCATTACATATATACACCACATATAATGTTCGATTACCCGTCTATTTTTTATATGGATACACAGATATAGACGAAGGATTGCATATAGTTTTGTGTACTTTCGGTACATACGCTTATTATTCGACTTTTACCAAGTATCCTTTATCGGTGACTTTATCTCTGTGTTACATAATGCATCTGTGTGGATATCTCCTTCATCAATATAACGAAGTTCTAAAAACCACACAAATGCACTTGGGTTCGGATGGCAGCATTGAAATTCTCAAAAAATATTTTAAAATTAGGCAATTCATTTTGTTTTTAAAAGACATTTTATTAGTTCCACTATTTGTTATTCTGCTGATAGGTTTTGTCATAATATACACAGCTATAGATTTTCTACATAACACAAGTGGTGCTCAATTAATCTTGTTCGCTGTCGAATTAATTTCTAATTTCTTCACAGGAACTGTGATTTTTTGTTCCATTACGATGTTCAGCTCAAAAATACCGGAAAGTATGTCAAAGATAAAGGCTACTGTGGAAATTATGTTGGATGAGAATAAGTTCCACGACTCAGATGAAAAGAAAGCTCAGTTTTTTCTGAAAAGAATAGAAAAGAAAAGTATCATTTATTTGTCAGTATGCGGCATGGTTGATCTGAAAAGAAGTTTTCTGCTTTCCGCATTTGGAGCGCTTTTTACTTATGGAATACTTATTTCTGCATCATATTAATACACTACGTAATGATTTGTTTAGAGATATTCATCACATAGTATTTTAACTTTTCTGTGTTTCAAGTGGCACATTACTTCTTAGAAATAGTTTGTAATTGCCTTTTACGTATTTTGAATTTAAAAAATATCTGGTACCGCTATACGAGGGTAAGTTAAAAAGTAAAAGGATTTTTGCAGTTTTTCATACCAAGATATGGCAACAGCGCTAGTATCCACTGTTGAATGAGGTTGCAGTCAGCAGCACTTCTATACAATGTGTCACTTGGCTTTCCTCGTAATCCTTGGATCGCAGGAGATATTTTAACATTTAATCAATTTTAGTTTAATTGAATGCGAATAAGTTATTAAACTGGCTGTTCCATTGAAGGAATTAAGTTTTACATTGTTTGTGTCACACACAAGATTACATAAATAACTCTCAATATAAGCTTAGTATTTTCTACAGAAGAATACTTCCGAGATTATTTTTGTGAATATTTGTATTAGTTGCCTCAAAGTATCTTTAAGAGTTGAGATCCAGCTACATAATTTCCTATTTATACTTTAATATTTTGCTCATTAAACCATATTTTTGTACATTATGACGTATATATTTGAGCATAATCATGAGAAAGTTCTCCCTCATGATGGTCTAGAATCTTTCCTAATGGTCTTTAATAATTGCTCCAAGTATTTTGTCTCCAATTTCATTCTTTTTTTTTTACACTTTTGTAAATTCACATAGTACATTAGAATTTATCTTTATTTTCTCTACATTTCATATTGTTCATTGGAATTTATTATTTCAGTATTTTTTTTAATTTAATAAAAACACCATTTTATACCTCTCAACATAGTTTCTTTTTTTCCTTTCCCGAATAGTCAATTTATATTCAGTAAATATGATGGTTAACTGTATAATACAGGGGTTGGCAAATTTTTCTAGGCTACGGGCTACTTTAAATGTTTTTGAGGTACTGCTGCCCACCTAGGGACGAGGGGGGGGTAGCAATTTTGTATTAAAACTGTATGTTTTCTTAACTTAACAATTGTTTTCGACTTTGAACCCCTTTCTTAAAACATGTAAAATTTTTCACTCCAAAAACACAAGTAACACAGAATTTTCAAGTTGAACACTTAAAATACCATGAGTGACTGATTGACTGTGGACATATTTATTACAGCAAGCAGAGAACATACGTGATCCGGTGAATCTAAAACCGACGTTTTTCTTAACTTGTTTGCTGCCGAGTCCCGCGCCATTGCAGGACATGATATCAGCACAAGAACGCAATCCTGTAAACTCTCGGGAAGTGAGATGATGTCTCAATAGCCAATCCCGTGCAATCACGAGAACAGCTGATCATCAACAATTATTTTCTACTTCAGCTGGCGTGTGGGGAAAAATTCATGACCATGGCTGTCATCGCAGTGATAGCTTTTTCCTACAACAGCGGCAGTGAATGTGTTAAGCGTCACTGTTCGCTTCCAATAAAGATACAGTGGTCATCTACACATTTATAGAATCATTTACTTAAGTAAGCACAATCCTATCGATTATGAAAAACAGATTATCCAGTCTCGCTGGTGTCGGGGTTCCATAAACGTTTCTTTTAGTATACGTGTTTTAAGTCTTATTAAAGGCGGTCACCCCAAAATGTATTGGCGGTCTACCAGTAGATCGCGATCGACAAGGCAATATGGTACCCTAAAAATCATCAGACAATCGAGATTTTTTTATTGGCCTTTTTGATACCTCGAATCTTTATAAACTTGCCTGCAAAATTTAAAAGCTTTAACTGCAATTTTTTTATCAAGTTATGGAGCAATATTTGATGCTGGATAGCTACTACCATGCCCCCATTTCAGATCATCTGCAAGAAAAGAGTCTGATAAAAATAATTTAATTATTTTTCTACCGCACGTAAATGAGACTGACATTATATATGCAGTAACAAATGATTTCAAGAAAGAATTGTGCAATTCATGCAAAAATTCTAGTTTTGTGTATTGTTTATTCAAGAGCAAATGGATTTGGTCAAGATTTAAAAGTAGTGCATGCTTTTTATGATATTATTATGAATGAAATTTTAACTTCAAAACGGATTCTCTCAAAGCACAAATACTAAATCTCATTTTGATAATTCAGATAACTTAAAATCTAATTCGCAAGAATAGCGAAACTCTCCCATTTTTATATATTTGTTTTTGGTGATATATATATACGAGGGCTGTTCAAAAAGTATCGAGACTGAATTTATTATGCAAAAACATACATACATAAACAGGTTTTGAGTCATTCCTTCGAAATATGCTCCATTGGCAGTAACACACTTGGCCAACGATGTTTCCAGTCCTCGAAACATTTCTGGAACTCAGACTTTGGAGGCCTGAAGCTGCTGTGTCGAATTCTGTTTTATGGTTTCAATGTCCTGAAACCGGTGTCCTTTTAAGGTGTTCTTGATCTTGGGAAAGAGGAAAAAATCAGGAGATGTTGCCAGTCGTTGGAATTGCTTATCCTCAGTGAGGAGACGCGGCACAAACTTTGCAGACACTCGGCGCATGTTCAAGTCCTTTCTCAAAAATTTCATCACATGATCCTACGGAAATGTGACACTCCTGTGCAATTTCTCGGACTGTTAAACGACTATCAGAGTGCACCACAGCCTTCACTTGTGCAATCTTGTCCTCAATGCGAGAGGTGGATGGGCGTCCAGAACGGGGATCACTGTTCACTGATTGACGACCCTCCTTGAATCGTCGGAACCACTCGAAAACCCGAGCACAACTCATCTCCAAATGCTGTTTTCATCATCTCGTAGGTTTCGGTACCCGTTTTACCGAGCTTAAAGCAAAACTTGATACAGATTCGCTGATCAGTGTTTTCACACTTTTTCTTTTTTCGACGAACGCACGCAAACACTCCACGTGAAAGAAGTCAGTGTGACTGAACGGCGCGCTGTACAGACCTGCCGAATTTTGTGAGACAAGGTGAAATATGCACGCGCATGATGCACACAGTCCCTCCGCTAGGGGTTTTCTGGAATAAATAGAATAAATTCAGTATCGATACTTTCTGAACAGCCATCGTATATATTTATCCCATGTGTGTGAAATTCAACACTATTATTATTAAAATATTTTAAGATACTTATTTAAACAAATGCACAGATGCATTTGATATATTTAACCTAGAAACTTTTATTTGATTTTGCTTTCATTCGTGTACATTATTTAACATGCGAAGGCTTTTAAAATCATGGAAATAAAAAATAAAGGCCCAAACATCTTTTGTACATGTTTTTTTATTTGAGTTGTCAAACTGAGCATGGAATTAGCTCTGAATTGTGTATATTTATTTTTTTTAATATTTATTAAGATAAAATTTTATGAAATATTGATTTTCATTCGTTTTTTTCTATATATTCATTAGGGCAGTATACTGTTTAATTGTTCTACATTTTTGCAATTTCTTAAGATAAGCAGTTTTAAATAAGCTAATTAAGATTTCATGAAAGTTTCAGATTATTCGATAAATATTATATCATTCTATTCATGGAATGAAAACTTCAAACTCGTTTTTCTCCATATTGAATTTTTGTACATATACTATTACTCAAAATCCTAAGGCTTTTTTGATAATTGAAGTATGGGTTTAAAATTTTTTACACATGTTCTGAAATGTATGTTTTGTAAAATTATGCATGGAATTAGATCGAACATGTTTAGTACTTTTTCGAAAAAAATTTCAAATCAAAATTAATGTTTTTATGAGAATTTTTGTAAGTTTCACTGTAAAAAAATTAATAAAAATTTAAAGAGCAGCAGCAGAAAAAAACCATGTACAGTGTTATGTAGTATATTGTTAGGTACTTGGAAAAAATCTTTGAAAGAAAAGAAACATATTTAAAAATGCTTTAGAATTTAAAAGATGTTTTAAAAAGCACAGAACATTTTAATCTTACAAACACTTTGTAACAAATTTAAATTTTTTTTGTATGGAATTATTATTAAATATTAACCTTTATAAAATACAATTAAAACCAAATAGCAAATATTAAAAATAAAAAAAAAATTGTGAAGATGGTACCATATTGCCTTAATGCACATCCCTGAAATAATATTTTAGCAAAGTGTTTTTCCTTTATACGCAGTGTTTTGTCTATACAGTTACCTTCAGTGATTTTTATTTTCTAATGTTTTTTTTTCGGGAAAAAATTTAGCATTGCTTTAAGCTTAAAAGGATTGCCTGAATATTTGTTTTTGGTCCTAAATACCAATTTTGCAATTTCTTAACAGAAAAAAAAATATCAAGATAAAATAATTGATTTTATTTTACAGCTTATCACTATGCTTTGCCAAATAATGCTTATAGATCGTATCATTAGGCAGATAAATCAATTTTATTTTACTACTTTGGATAAAACACATATCGATTTCGCGGATCTCTTTAAAATAAAGAGTTTTTTGGCTTTCATAAATATAGATCAAATCTAATTTGAAACGCTTGATATACAAATATTTGACTTCATATTTCTACACCCTTTTAATGGAGACATGAACATTTCCCTAATAGAATACACTCTATTGTCCGATAAATAATTTACATTAAGTCAAAAAGGTGTTTTTGGTCATTTTTATGAAACAGCGTTTATAAACAACTTCTTCAATAAGAAAAGCAACGTTAATGTAGTTTTGCTAACATTTCTAATATATATTTTAAAGAATTCTTTAATTTTTTTTTACTTAGGAACAAATTTTTATTACGATATGGTTTTAAGGACACATTTTGCTGCATTCTTTGAACAATTACGGTCAAAGGAGAGAAATAAATAACATTTTGTTTCGGTGCTTAGTGGAGCATTCTGAATTAATCTTCGTTGTAAGAAGTCAATTAATGAATTATTAAATATACTCATTCCGACTATTACATGAATGTGAGTTGAAAACAAATTTTCTCATGGTTTATGAGAGTTTTTGCGATGTACCATCTACAAGACATGAAGAACTTTTATTTTAAAACTACATTTTTTAAGTAATTTTGTAGAAAGACTCATTTGCACATTCCTCCAAAGAACCTCTAGCCTTTTTGACAATTTGCTTGCATTTCACAGAACAAGTTTAAAGACTTTTAGAAAAAGTAAAAATTAGGAAACTATATTGAGAATTAGTTATGTTCTTCAGTATTTAACATGGATTACAGAAGAGCAAAAGAAATTACCTCCGTAAATGTTCCAATGTGGATTATACTTTCACTACATGAAAAGGAATATAGTCGAACTTTTAAAGATTTTTTCAAATATTACTCATACTATTTTGTTGCTGCACTTCACCTTTGCTCAATATATTTGTTTCTAACTGGTTTTGCATCAGCTTCCTATTCCCTGGATATAAAATTGGGGTTTGCCTTCATTTTCATCAATTTTTTGACCATTGCGTTGTATTACATTATGCTACATCAAAGGAGAAAGTTGAGGAATCTCATACATTTCCTTCGGTTCCATCCGAATTTGCCAAGAAGTTATTTCAACGAGAACTACGCATGCTTAAAAACGCTGATTGTTTTAAGTACTTACATTTTGCCAGTGTTCCTGGCTGCTGTTCTTGCTTATCTCACTCGAGAAGCAGATGGCGTGGCTGATTTTTGGGCTCTGGGATATCATATTAAAAGCAAAAGTCATCAAATAGTTACAAATTTCGTTGGAGGCTATATATATTATTCTGTATATGTAACATACCCATGTCTGTTTGCCTTATCTATGTTTGTTCTCATCCATCGTTGTGGAGTTTTTCTTTTTAAATTGAATAACGATTTAAAAAACATTGATTTCATTGTATTTTCTGCAAAATGTCCTGAGTTCGCCAATGATTACAATCTAATTGAAGAGAAAATACGTCTTTTGAAGGATGTGTTCTCTACTTCTCTGTTTATTATTTTGTTAAGCAGTTTCTTTAACTTGTACAATGCTTTGTCTTTTAGCTTGATTGAAGAAGTTCCACTGTTTTTATTGGTGGATATAAGTAGCAGTGCGTTTACTGGTGTCTTTGTTATAATTTCGTTGACAATTTGCAATTCAAAAATTCCAGAATACATGTTGGAAATAAAAGCAACGATCGGGTCGCTGATTAATAAGCATAAATTTTGCAAATTGATGGACAGAAAAGAAATCGACGTACTCGAAAGAATGGAGAAAAAAGA
Organism: Trichonephila clavata; assembly: GCA_019973975.1. NCBI lineage: Eukaryota > Metazoa > Arthropoda > Arachnida > Araneae > Nephilidae > Trichonephila > Trichonephila clavata. Next base: position 13,829 of record BMAO01023657.1, read on the forward strand.
CATAATTTACATGTCAGCCTGTGGAATGGTTCATTTTAGAAAGAGTTTTCTATTAACATCTTTTGGGACCCTTTTCACATATGGATTACTCCTTATACATTTTAAGTGATTTTCAATGCTTGTAAAAGTAATTTTTATTTTTGTGAATTGTGTTATGCTCATTACCTTTGTTAAGCGTTGTGGCCCCTCATTTTTTTATTTATACTGTGTTATTTAATTAAATATACGTTCAAAACTTTTCTAGTGAATAAATATGAAGCTTATAGTAAATCTAATATGGAATTGTAAATTAATTTTTATTTTTACTTTGTTTTAAGTATAATTTTCTAACTTTTAAGTTTAAATTTCAACATTTTTACACTTTAAAAAATAAAGCCTTTTTTAAGTTTATTTATTTATTTGCATTTCATGAAATATTTTTATTATTCATTTGTTGTTATTGATGGTAGAGTAGGATCATACAGAGCTATAGAAAGAAAGAATTAATAACATTAATTGAAGAATTAAGTATATGTTTATATGTGTAAGAAAAAGAAAATTCAACCAAACCTTTGTCACTTTTCTGGATATTGATGCGCGTCATGGTAATGATCCCCTAACTGTTATTCGAATTTGAAATGGATGGGTTGAGGAAGTATATTTTTAACAACATTCAAGAACTCAATGGTTCTCAAACACTAACACCGGAATGGATTGATGTGTTGTCAGGGTGGCTTAGTGGGATTGCATAACCATCTAAATACCTGAGTCTGGAACTAGGCTTAAAGGGACAAATTAGTACTTGAACATTGTGACAATATCTGCATCACCGTGAACTATAAGTATGGTGTTGATTTCTGTGGCTTCATTTGACGCTGCAGCAAGTACAAGTGCGCTTGCAGTGTTTTCTCCTATGTTGTCCATGATTGCGTTAAACGACAATCGGGGCAAGGACCTTCAGTCACTAACACTCCATAAATATCTTGTCAGTATGGCTTTGTGGTATTGCATATCCTCCTAAATAACTGAGTCTAGTAAACAGGACTCCAGATGATTGTACAGATAGTGCTTCGATATCTGCAGCACGGTGATTAACTGTCAGCCCGATAATCATTGCTGCTACTTAATTTAATCTTTACACAAGGACAAGAAGACTTAGCGTTGAGTTCAACAACAATTATGGACACAGGAGGCTGTTGTATCATTTTTTCGGGCAAATTTCTGTTCTATGTGCAGCAGCAGCATCATGGGCGTATCCTTGTGTGAAGTGCAGAGATTATGCTTCCAGCCTGCATTGATCATAGAAAAACGGGCTCACCATCATAAGTGGTGGTATTGGTGATCATTGTATTCACATACAGTTCACTTTTTGGTGGCCTAAATAATACTTTTCAAGTGACATCACAATTCCAAAGAATTAAGGCTATATGTGAGTGGGGCTTCTATGTTGCCACTTTTAAGGAAGACAATACACGATCAGAATTTTCCTCGAAATTTCAGTGATGGCTGCTTAGTGTAACAGCAGCTCTGAATTCTGCACGCCGTCTACTTAACGAAATGAACATTTTTAATTATTCTTCAAATTATCGAAAATGTATTAAATTTTGAATTTTACGGGAATTTTTTTTGACGAAAAGTACAAAAAAAATAATAACTTAACTCAAACTTTTATGTTATATCAGAGGAGAAAGTTAAGAAACCTTATAGATTTCCTGAGATTCCATCCAAATTTGCCAAGAAGTTCTTTAAGTAAGAACTACACATGCTTGATGACTCTGATTGTTTTAGGTTCTTACATTTTACCAGTGTTCTTGGCTACTGTTCTTGCTTATCTCACTCGAGAAGTAGATGGCGTGGCTGATTTTTGGACTCTGAGATATCATATTAAAAGCATAAGTCATCAAATAGTTATAAATTTCGTTGGAAGCTATATATATTATTCTGTATATGTAACATACCCATGTCTGTTTGCATTATCTATGTTGGTTCCTATCAATCGTTGTGGAGTTTTTCTTTTTAAATTTAACAACGATTTAAAAAACATAGAATTCGTTGTATCTTCTGCAAAATGTCCTGAATTCGCTAATGATTACAATCTAATTGAAGAGAAAATACGTCTCGTGAGGGAAGTTCTCTCAATTCCATTGTTTATTATTTTGTTGACCAGTTTCTTTAACTTGTACAATGTTTTGTCTTTTAGCTTGATTCAAGAAGTTCCACTTTATTTAATGGTGGATATATGTAGCATTGCGTTTACTTGTGTCTTTGTTATAATTTCGTTGACAATTTGCAATTCAAAAATTCAAGAATATATGTTGGAAATAAAAACAACTATCAGTTCGCTGATTAATAAGCATAAATTTGGTAATTTTATGAACAGAAAAGAAATCGATGTATTCGAAAGAATGGAGAAAAAGGACATAATTTATATGTCAGCATTTGGAAAGGTTAATTTTATAAGGAGTTTTCTATTAACATCTTTTGGGACCCTTTTCACTTATGGATTACTCCTTGTAAATTTAAAGTGATTTTCAATGCTTGTAAAGCGTAACTTTTATTTTTGTGAATTTTGTTATGGTCATTTCCTTTCTTAAGCATTGCGACCTCTTATTTTTTTTATTACTTATACTGTGTTATTTAATGAAATATGCGTTCAAAACTGTTATAGTAAATAAATATGAAGCTTAGTAAATCTAATATGGAATTTTAAATGTATTTTTATTTTTACTTTATTCTAAGTATAATTTTCTAACATTTTAAGTTTAAATTTCACATTTTTACACTTTAAAAAATAAAGCTATTTTTAAGTTTATTTATTTATTTATTTGCATTTCATGAAATACTTTTATTATTCATTTGTTATTATTGATGATAGAGTATGATCATATAGAGCTAAAGCAAAGAAGGAATTAATAACATTAATTGAAGAATTAAGTATATGTATATATATTGTAATAAGAAGAAATTTCAACCAAACCTTTGTCACTTATCTGCATATTGATGCTCGTCATGGTCATGATCCGCTGACTGTTATGCGAATTCGAAATTGATGGATCGAAACTCAATGGTTCTCAGACACTAACAACGGATTGGATTGACGTGTTTTCAGCGTGGCTTTGTGGGATTGCATAACCATCTAAACACCTGAGTCTGGAACTTTTAATAAAATGACAAATTAGTGCATGGACATTATGATAATATCTGCCTCACTATGAACTATAAGTATGGCGTTGATTTTTGTGGTCTCATTTGACGCTGCAGTAAGGGCAAGCGCGCTTGCAGTGTACTCTCATATGTCCATGATTGCGTTAAACGACAATCAGGACAAGGACCTTCAGTCACTAATACTCGAGTGGATAAATATCTTGTGAGTATGGCTTTGTGGTATTGCATATTCCCCTAAATAACTGAGTCTAGTAAGCATGACTCCAGGCGACAGATGATTGTTCAGATAGTGCTTTGATATCTGCAGTACGGCGATGAACTGTCAACTCGATAATAATTGTTGCTAATTAATTTAAAGTTTCTGCAAGGACAGGAAGACTTAGTGTTGAGTTCAACAGCAATCATGGACACAGGAGGCTGTTGTATCTTTTTTTCGGGCAAATTTCTGTTCTACGTGCAGCAGCATCCTGGGCGTATCGCAAACACGAAAAGGTTTCCCTTCTTAGAATGAACAAAATGCGGAAAACACCAGCCAGCCCAGTCGAGATTTAAGAAGGGTGTGAAATGAGAAAGAGGTGGTTCCACATGTTTCGTAGAAAGGAAACTAAATTGGATTTGAAATACCCTCGGAATAGCCTGTGACACAAGCCACTTTTGTTTATCGAAACTACACACAAAAACATCCGAAATGAAGAACACTATGAAAAAGAGTATGCGCAGTTGCTAAGACGAATATTCCATTGGTGAAATGAATAAAAAAAATGGAAAAAATCGAACAATTTGATATTAAAAAAGACAATGCAAAGAAAAATATCAGATTATTTCCCCCAAACTCAATAAATGTTTTTTTTTTTCAAAACATGAAAATTTTGTATTAAATTTCATTCAGTCCCCATAAATATTTTTGTTTCATTCATTTACATTAAATGCATGCATCAATACACATCCATGTAAATAAAATGGGTTCTAATAAACTTAGTATTGTTGAATATATTTTTTTTTTTTTTGTAATATCCTTTAACACGAATTTTTTTAACTCGAAAGAATATTTCATTCCCTTTAGTATTTAGTTTAACGATTTTTTCTGTATGATCTTTAAAACAATAAAATTCTTCTAAAAATCAATTTTTGTAGATTGGTCTCCAAACCTGGTCGAATGCCTTAATCAACTTAATCTCTTATTGTGTTAAAAATATACTTTTAATTGTTAACGTTTAATTTGTGAATCCTCCAAATTCCTTATTTAACTGTAAAATAACCAAAACAATAATTTTTATTATAATATATGAGTATAGTCTATCAATACAAAAATTATTTTCAATTACTGCTAGTAAACTACATAAAAAATTTGTCAAATCGTTAATTTTATTTGAGTTTTGGTTATTTTATGCGAGAAAAACAAAAAAAATAAGTTAAAATTTTTTTCATCGATTCACTTCTTAATATTACAACACTATCTCATTGTTTAAAAAAATGAACCCATATTTTTTCTACGTACTATTTCTTATAGATCAAGATGAATACAAAACTTGCATTCCCCAAAATCGTAACACTTATATTCTGTTTATGAAATATGAACATCCAAAAAAAATAATTTCTCATTAATTTTATTGCTGCTTTTCATACATATTTATAAAAACTAATCATGCTTCATTATAATTACAAAGTCAGGTATATTGCTTTTCTTAATTTCATGCATTTTGCAGGGAGAAAATTTTAAATTGCTTGCGCTGTTTCCTACCACGGAGGATTTGATGCTACTTTTTTTACTGTATTTACTATGTTACGGAATTGAAATAATTAGTAACGATGTGTTGTTGCCACCTGATAGGCAATGCTAGATTGAGTACAACTAAATTCAGAGTGGCAGGGGCGAGTTGTACGCTTGCCATTAGCCTTAGCTTTGAGCATCACAAAGGTGAAAGTAGGATTTTGATCGATTCCACCCCAATTTTGATGGAGAACATGGAGGGAGATGGCCAGGGGCCTCCATCATCTCTTGCCCTTCCACCAACCCCACATAAAGGACTTGAGGCTCGCCAGATATTTTGAGTTCTCCCATGCCTCACAGGTACTATACATTTACAAACGTCCATGCCTTACCCGAGATTCAAACTCAGGCCCCAAAGGACAACAGTCAGTGTCACTAACACCACATTAGGAATATATATATTGATTTCTCTCCCTTTCATATATATCAATTTTCTGTTAAAAAATGCGCGAGAAAAGATAATTTATGTACTTTTGTTACCAAAGTTACTAAAAATTTTCAACATAGAAACTAAGCATGACGTAAGTGCTTATTATTTATTCATTTGTGAAGATAAAATCAATATAATACGTTTCCTCTCGCAAGCATTTTGCAAATACGAATGCTGAAAAAAAATTATCGTTTCAAAATAAAATAAATTTGATGAAAATGACATTGATACCATTCTGATAGCTATAATAATTTTTCTGCAAGGAAATGAAGAGAAATGTTCTTCATAATAATAAACTACTTGAAATTTTCAAAAAATTCTTAAGATTTTTCACGCATTGTAATATTAATATACATCAGAAAAAATAAAACTTTATGCAATTCTACAGTCAAAAGGATATTTCAGTAAAAAAAATTGCATTGAATGAACTCGGAAAGGAAAATCAAAATGACCACAAAATGGGAGCAAATATTTCTAATATTTACAACAAAAAAAAACTCAGTGGATGTGCCTTTTACAAATGTTCCTCTTTGAATTATTCTAACACTAAATTGCCGGACAAACAATTGGATTGTTGCATCCTTTCTCAGAATATTCTCTTACTTTCTAATACTATTGATCCATTTATCATTTATTTAGTTTCTTCTGGGTGTTTCAAATTGTATGTTTCATTCAGAAGATAAAAAAGCAAGCTTTGCTTAGCTATTTGTATGTATTTCCCTTTTTGCGTTATGGGTTTCAAGGTTTTCTGAAAGAAATAACTTACAAGCTCTCATATTTTCAGTTAAAACCAATTCCAGATTTTAAATGCATCGTATCTTCTTTATATTGACGAAAGAACAAGAATTTGCAGTTATGCTCCATCACCTCCTAAATATATGGGCATAGTAAACGATTAAAACTGCATCGAAAGGAAACTGTATCTCTTAAGAAAAACTTTATCGAAACCATTGCTTTTCCTTTTATCCATTTGCTTTTGTAATTTATGCACTGTATTGTCGTCTTTTTTACGAAACCATATACTTCATAGTGCGAGGTCGATTAAAAAAACAAATCAATACAGATATTTTCAAAATCAGTGTGGCTGAATTTTTGAATTTAATTATTACGCAGGCCATTGAGCAGTTTGAAATATTTGTCTATTATGCTACAATTTTTAATTTAAAACATAAATGTTAACTGAGAAAAATAGGTACTTTTCCATTTAGCATACGCAGATCTCGCTAAGCAGTCTTTAATACGACAACACATACAAAAATTCTATGTATGTTAGTTCTCACAGCTTTTTCATATATTTTTGATACTAGCCGTTACCCTCCCGCTTCGCTGGGCATTTCATGATGTTTTATAAATATATCTGTTTATATTCTGACAGACAGACAAAAATTTTAAAAATTGGTTTTTTGTTATGAGTACCGTATATACTTTTAGTGCATTAAGTAAAAAGCTGATAATTTGAAATTACAAACAGACACTTCAATTTTATTTATTTGTATAGATATAGATTGGGATTACAATAACTATTGTTTAAATGTGACTAAAAATGTAAATAAAAAAAAAGAAAGGATTAAAACTAACCGTAAAACTTATCAATTTTTTGTTTCTTGCATTGCTTTTTGCTTATGAAGCCTTGATTTATTATTTTTAAAATTACATCCGAAACAGCCGATGCTCTACTTAACTGAACAGGAGATAATTATCATAAAAAAAAATTATGGCACGTGTCAGCGTATTATCATGTGCGCGTAACACTGTTATGTCTCATGAAGAGCATCGGTCACCAGTAACCAAAACAAAGACTTCATTAGCTCAGCTTGGCGTTCAATTGGCGTTCATCTTGGCATTCAGTTTCACGTTCACCCGTATAGTTTCCGTTCCCGTAAGAATACGGGAATAAAATATAGCCTATGTTACTCCCCGTTAATGTAGCTTTCCATTAGTGAAAGAATTTTAAAATCGCACCAGCCGTTTCCGAGATTAGCCGGAACAAACAGACAGACAGACAAAAATTTTAAAAATTGTTTTTTTGTTATGAGTACCGTATATACTTTTAGTGCATTAAGTAAAAAGGTGCTAATTTGAAATTTCAAACAGACACTTCAATTTTATTTATTTGTATAGATATTATGAAAAAGACGTTACTAATAAGAGTACTTACGTATTAGCGTCACCTCAGCCAAATTGGCTCCAGGTGAATCAAGTCATTTTTTACCAAAATTTGGCTGATTGATATTTTTTCATACAAAACACGTTAGAATCTTCATTGTTTTGATGCCAAGACGCGATTCGCGTGGCGCCAATTTTTCTTCTTCCAGAAACGTTTCCTGCCTTTTTTTTTTCTCACCCTCTTTTTTTTCTCTTAATCTCTAAGCCCTATTTATATTTCACAATATTTTGCAGCTTCCTGGTTTAACTCTTGGTTAACAATATTAGTATATTTTCAGGTTAATTTCCTGTTTTTTTATATTTTTATTTTATTTTATTAATTTTTTTAACAAAAAATTATATCTCCAATAAAATTCAATAATCTATCTCCCCCCCCCCTTTTCTCTCTTTATTTATTTATTTATTTTTAACTGCTGCTATCTTCTTTTATGCTTCTTTAAAAAAAATGGGGGAAAAGATCTGGGGAAAAAAGTAATCCTCCTTTTGATGAATCATTTCCTTTTTCTGAAAACTGAAGAACCAAGTGGCGGGAAAATATCAACAGGAAGTGGTGTGTGATCAACTGAAAATTTGATTCCAAAGAAACTTTTTTTTAATGTATTTATTTATGCTTCCTGTTTGGGTTTTTTTTTTTTTTTTTTTTTTTTTTTTTTTTTTTGTCTTTATGGTGCATTTGTTTTGTATAATTTTATTATTTCTTTTGTATTTGTAAAAAGTTGGAATTGTTTAAAATGTAAACTTGATTTTTTTTTCTTTTTTAACAATAAAAACTGGATATGAAGGTGGTTGTTTCCCGAGGGATCAGTTGTAGCTCTAAACCCTCTTCAGGTGAGCTCGGTTCCTCTGGGCATTCATCATCATCATCGGTGACGTTGAAAGACGTAGAATTGTTTCGAAATATGGTGATAAAAAGTTACTAGAGAGAATATTCTGTCTAGCGTCGATTACATCCTTTTTGGCGACTTTATCCCCTATGCCGGCGAAACAGAAAAAAAAACTATAAATCAATCTCGAACTAAACAGTGGAAACCATAATATTTTTAAGATTCAATTAAGCTTATAAATCGACTGAACACACAAGACACAGATACAAACATAAATTTACTAGTTTGCTTGCAATTTCAGTTAACTACTATCACTTGAAAGTTCGATTTCACATGTTTACCTATCTGGAAAGTTCTTTCTTTCACCAAAGTCGCCAACCTTCAAACTAACTAAACGTTTTCTTCAATGTTTAAAGATTGAGCAAAGAGAGAAGATAAGAAAGAAATAGGGAATTTTTGTGTTTACCCACCAACATTCTTAATACAGTTTTATGTCAAATATTTGCTTCATAACTATTTGCGTAAAAAAATGACTGCTTTGATTTTCTAAACAGACTGGATCCTAGTTTAAACTTAATATGCATAAAAAAAAGGTGTTGAAAAAGACAGTGGTTCAAAATTTCAAAAAAAAGTTCACAATTTTCATTGAACTAATCACAAATTCATCTAAAAAGTTTCCCTTTGATATATATTTTAAGACATCTTTTAAAGAAACAAAATCATTCACACAAATGCAAACAATCTCAAGAGGGCCATGACAGTTTGAATCTCATAAAATAATACATATTATTACAACACTGGCAATTCTTCGTCATTTTCAATATTAAGATTTAAAAAAAATATTATAATATTTGTAAACAAGATTATGAATCTGCATAAAACTTCATTAAACACAATTAACTCCTTAAGAAGTAATTTAATTTCCTTGATATGCGCTGGTTTACTAAGAATTTGAGCCAAATTTTCAAAATATCAGAAAAAGTAATAAGAATTAATATTTTCCCCTATGGGCTGAATGTTGGCAACTAAGGCCTTGCAGACACGCCAAGTCGCCAAATTTGA
>BMAO01023658.1:0-39372 GCA_019973975.1 Trichonephila clavata
CTAACGGGAAAAAGTCATTAAACACTACTATCTATCATCAAAAATTTCCCCGTTGTCACATTATAAAGTACTATGAAACAATAAATCATTAACCACTGATTCTGACCAACCACCGTATTTGCTAATGCAAATCATGCAATTATCAAAGCTCCCAGTTGCAAAAGATGTAAAAGCTGAGATCTCTGGAATTTAAAATAGAAAGCGTTTTTTTTATTGTCTAATGTCCGTGTGTGCTTGTATAAGAAATCGAAAAATGTGATTAAAAAAACTGGATCTTTTTTTAAAAAATTAATTATTTAAATTGATAAAATATTCATAGATTTGTAACTTACGATTAATTTGAAAAGATGCCGAAAGCTTTCGAAATGTCAATAATGAAGCAATTTATCTGCACTTTTTAGAAAATCCCGTTGATTAAGAATAGTAATTTTTTCCCATATACGTTTATATTTGTATTGCAATTATTTTCTGTTAACCTGACTTTTTTTAGTTTACTCATATTGCTTCTTATATTGAAAGGCATATAGTTTAAATTAAATGTGTAGTTTTTGTTTGTAAATTAATTTGAATATCACCTTAAATTTTCAGTCAATTTGCTTAAAATAAATCTAACAGTGTGCATTTCTTCATGAATTAAAATCAATAATAATTGTTTTTAATAAGTTATTTGTGACTGCTTCCCTGTGACTTAAAATACTTTAAGCAAATTTCCCAAAGAAAGTTATTTTATTTTTTAAATTTAAATTAATTTTAAAATGTACACTATAAAAACATTACACATAGTCAAAAAATATTTTTAAAGTTTTTATTTTTTCAATTTTTTTCTAAATATAATATTATTCCTTACATGAATATATAAAGGCACTATTTTATAAATTTTCAATCAGATATTATTTTCCTGTTTTCTCGAAGTTAATTGAAATAAACTATTCTTTTTGATGGCTGGTATTACCTTTAACATTATATATTAATTAAAATTACTTATAAAAATAAACATATATAATTCAAAGACGAAAATGCTTAAATGAAAGAAATTTTGACTGTTGTTAGTTTACTTGTAATTACTTTTAGCAAATATACCTTTAAATTAGGCTGATTGCTTGGATAAAGAAATAACTCTAATTTTTTAATAATAAGTTGTATTGCCGTATAATAAAAAAAGTAATGCACATGGAAAAGTACAGCTTAAATTATTTTTTTGTTCTGATCTTTTTAAAGAACCAAATTAATAATTCGATCACAAAAGTAAATTACTAGCGCGTAATTAGTATTGTCATTTCCGTAGGTATTTTGTATAGGGCTATATGGGGAAGTTTTTTACCCTTTTTTAAAATTCTTACTTTGAAAACGTTCAAAAAATTATGCTAGAAAGCAAGATATCCTCTTCTATAAAAAAATTTTCTTCCATAAATATTTATGCTTACTCTCAGAATTTTTTTTTATATTTATCCATATAATCAAAATTTAATTACAAACTTGAAATGATCTGTGAATGAATTTTCTGTATTTACTGTGACTAACCTATTCTAAGTTAAATAGTTTGTAAAGAAAATAGATAGTAAATAGAAAATAATAAGAATTTATGCTTTAATCAATTACAACTTTTGTAAATTTAACTGTGATCTAATAGTCATTACAAAATGACCTTATTTTGTTCTTTGATTATTTTAATTCCTTATAAATTAAATTCTAAAAACAATATTCGCAAGGTCTATTTATAGTTATTATATATTTTCATTTATAATATTTTCAATTGATTTATATGTCTTGTATTTTCCGTTCAGATTTTTAAATTTATTTCATTTGAAAATAAATTTAGATATTGGTATTCTAATTATCATAGTGTTGATTTAAGTTTTTTTATTCCTCCTATAAATATTTGATTCACTACGTCTTATATAATGATAAATATCATTAAATAAACCTCTACCTAAACAAAAATGTAATCAATTTATTCGTGACCCCCTCCTAAATTTAAAAAAGTGCCTGAAACCCAAGTAATAGTACATTTTTGTCGATGAAATAATATATTATTATATTTTCATTGTTACATATATTGCTTTGATATGTAGATATAATTAGTAAATGTTTAAAACCATCTGATCACACCTATGGAAAATATTTATTCCAAACACAAGTAAAGAAACATTCATGTAATTCTCCAATGTAAAATTAAATCAAACTTTCGGATTTCTTTCAGAACTAAAGAATTATTTTTTTCTTGCTCGTTCTCCGTTTATACGTAACTTACTTTCTGACGTATCTTCTATTTCTTAGATTAGAAAAGACAGAACACGATAGCGGAGTGACAAACAAGAGTAAAAGTTGGCGTCTACGAAGTATCTATCCAAAACCAGCCAATCGTTCACTGTGTATCTGAAAGTGGTGATATAAACAATAGGGGACCATAATTGCTTCTCACAGACAATAGACTTCAGTGGAACACAAGCAATAAAAATTGCCCATAACAATGAGAGTGAATTTGGTTTGTTCTCTAGTTCTTGTCATTGTTGGTACTGCCTCCTACTACTGCACTCAATCTTTGGAAAATACTCTCAGGATTTATTCAGACTGAAAAATGTAATACAATGCAACTTTATATGGAAAATACCCCAGTCCTTCCATTTTATCTCAGACATGCAAAATGAATGTTTTTTCATGAGTATTTTGTTTCCGTTTGATTTCCATATACATATATGAATATATGTATATATGTGAGTGTCTGAAACGCTTGTACTCGTGTGTAACATAATGTTATGATTCATATTATGATCATGTTATGATTCAGTTTATTGAAAGAAGTAAAATTGTAGTCTTGGATATGAGATATAATTATTGTTCATTTAGTATTTGATTCAATAATCAGGTTATTTTTTTTTATAAATTCTTTAATTGATGTGATTATTTAAGCAAGCACTCTGAAAATCAAATTGTATACAAATTTTATTTTATCATTTTAATTAATACTTATTATTATTAAATTAACCTTTGTCAGTCTAATGTTAATGAGTGAATGTTATGTGAAAAGAAAAATAATAATATTTTTATTGTGATTTTGATATCAAACATTTTGAAAAGGTAACCCAAATTATTTAAACACTGTACTTTTCCTTGATCATTAATTTCTCTTCAAAAATAGTTGGTTCTTATAATGGCGGTAGACTTCAGAGTAACCCTAAAACCAATAATAACTGGTTTGGAGGGTCTGTGATGAGTATTTTTTAAATATGCCCATATTTGCCAAGATTAAATTTTTGAAACCATATTACATTTTGAAATAATTTCGAAAAAAAGAGAGAAATTCAAATTACTTTTATCAGGTTTATTCATTGGGAGAAATTAATTTGTTTTTCTCTTGCGGTTTATTTTGTGCTGTAAGTAGTAATTTATAAAAAAAATATATGTAATTAATTTTTTTTTTGGAGAAAAAGAAACTATGTACTCTAATTATGTGTATAGCTTAGTTTAAAGAGTTAATAATTTATTTACAAATGGTAGCAGTATTACTTATGGACAGAAAAATATATTAAGAATTAAAAATCTAGAATAGAATTGGGAAACTAATTAATAATCAATTTATTTAAGTGCTCACAGTAAAAAATATCAATCGTAAATTTACTTATACAAGTATTTAAATCAGTTTAATTTATCCCTTTTGATGATGATTTGTTTTATAATTTTGAAACAAGTTATTTTTTCCCAATGATTTCTTTTGTGAACCTATACATTCAGGTTTTTAACATTTTTAGTTACATAATAATTAAAAATTTATGTGTAACACTATGGAGTTTCATCATTCCAACACTTTTAATAATACATCATTAGTTTTGCATTAGATGTAGATGTGTGCGTGTGTGTTGCTTACATTTTTCATTTCTTTTAATAATCTAAGAGATATACATGTATGGCTAATTTATTTTAAAAGTACAAGCTGTTTTATAAACCTGAAATAAATTATTGTAAATGCATGTAAATATTTTTTCTTACAAAAATGGAATAAAAAAATCAGCAAACATAATATTCAGTCAATCAAGATGAGTAATTTTGTAGGAATAATTTATTTGAAAAACAATTCACGAGTTTTTTTTAAAGCAATCCATCGTATTTGTATAACATTATTAAATAAATATGGCCTTCGTCTGAATTCAAATTGTCAAAATTTAATTAAAACAAATCCAAAATTTATGAAATTTCTTAGAACTATACATTATTCAAAACTTTTGTCTCAAGTATTATTCGCCAATATAATCTTATTCAATAAAAATAAACGAAAAATATTTATTATGTTTTCTAATATATTATTTTTTCGTGTGGATAAAAAGTTCCTTTAATATTAATAAAAAAAGATTATCAGTTAAACATATTCTACCTTTCTCTCTTACAAATTTGGCAACTAAAAATACTTTTTCTCAGTCAGAGTCACGTAAAATTTAGCACCTTTAAAATACAGGAGTCGGTAGCTCCAAATGGATCAAGTCCCCAATTTCCAGGCCTGATGTGTGTCTAAATTCTAAATTGTCCCCAGAACAGGCTTACCGTTAAGTATTGGATATTAATCAGATGATTGGTCATAGTCTCTTTTTTTCTCTCATTTCATTGGTTCCTTACTAAGAAAGACCAAACGCGTCAAAGGAAAAGGTTCCCAAATAAGAATTGAAAAATATTTAAGACATGGAACTACTCCGATGAGCACTAGGTTTTTCTTTATTTTTGATGAGTATTTAGGGACAAAAATAAAAACATATATAATTACTTAATCAGATTAAAGGGAAACTAAATATTTAATTTTTCTCTTTTCAGTAATCACAAAAAGTTTCTTTTTATTTCTCGTATAAAATTCAATACTCAATATTTGGACCAAAATATCCAAATGCTTAATGTGATAGCATAAGTATATATATATGATTAATGTGTATTGATATTTTTAGTGGATATCGAAATGATTGACGAACATTCAAAAAAACACAATGAATAATTGAGGAATATTTGCTTTCTTCAAACAGAATATTACCTTAATACATTTAAAACTAAAAATGTGTTTTTGTTGAATACAACTATATTTACGCTTAATAGCCTTAAAGTGGATTCAGAGAGAACTTTACTAAAATATTTAGAAGGATTGGTTTTAAATAATTAAATTAAAGAGGTATGAACTTCTGTCAAAATTTAGTTTCATATTAATTTTAAAAATATGGCAGATTTTCTTCGGGTTCTTATACTAATCTTCAACGAGAAATATTTTTAATGAAATGTTTAATTTACGAACCTCTTTCTGTAAAGGAATCGTGACAAATGCAAAGTAAAATTGCTTTTTAAGGTTAAGTGAAATGATTTCGGGGAGTATGAAAACAATTAAACATGTTGATGTTAGATTAAATCATGGTTTATTTTTCAATCGTTAATGTATAAAAAAAAGATTGAGAACTATATGGCTTTAATTCAAGGATTTATATGTATTGACTTCAAAATTGAGTTACTCCCTATTATTTACAGCAAAAGTTGATTAAAACTAAAAGGAATAAAAGTCGTCAATATTTGCAGTTAGCCCATCCTTTCGTGAACCTTTACACTAATACGAGTAGAGGTTTACAATTATGTCTGTATTTAAAATTAAGTAACAACGATCTCTTCCTAGTACCGCCAAATACTTAAATTCTAAAAATTGTAAAAAAATAACACATGAAAAAAGTAAAATAAGAATGAAAGAAAAATATAAGATTTTCTTCTAAAAGGGTTTCTATTTTTTTATTTTTCCTCTCCATTTATGTTTAAAATTTACGTATGCAATAACTATTTAAATTGCATATATTTATAACTGTTGTATTGCATACTTACAAAACAAATCATTCTTTTTGAAAGAGAGCTATAATTTTCTACAATCCAATTGAAAACTAATTTTTTTTAAATAGAATATATATATATATATATACGTTGGAAATTATATATAGTTACTGCGGAAATGTTTATAAATTTAAATATCCATATTCCGATTCATATTTCACTACGCAATTTGAAGATTTAGACCCGTTTTATTCGACTCAGAGCATAGGTACCTTTCTGAGGACTAATTTACCATATTTCAGATCCAACTGTCATTTTTTCCTAAGGATACAGACGGAATTGTTAAGAAGATCTACACACATTAATAAATATGCGAACGCACGTCTTGCCACCGGGGTGGTTCCTACCTTAGCTGACCACTTTGTGTTTAAAGGGCTTTCTCTTCTTTATGGGTAAGTCCTTAAAGGAAACTTCCAGATCTTGCCTACGCTGGAGTATTTAAATTATATGAAATCATATCACAGAAATGCAGATAGCATGTTGTTAGTGTGGACTGGTTTCCTCAATATTAAATATGTAGAGATTTTTGTCGTCATCTATATTATGAAGATACTTTACACTTAAAAAGTTATTATATTTCAGTCATATATTCATTTAAGTTATAATTTCTTCTGATGTTAGAAGTATATATTGTGCAACACAAATTTGTATGCTATTTTGATTCAAAGTGTTTTACTCTATCTTTTTAAAAGATTGGCCTTATATGAAAAAAAATAATTTAATTTGTATATATAATTATATCAATAAATATTTATTTCTGAAAGTAGATCCAACACATAGTTTGATCACATAGAACACCATTATGCTCATTAATTATCACTAATGTAATAAAAATTTATTTTAAGTTGAGAAATCTTCTGTTTCCAATGTTTCAAATAAAAGAATATTATTCTTACCAAAAATATTGAAGCGTGGCTTAAAAGTATATATGGAAATGATATCCTATGCTTTACAGAAGCTGTGGTAGATTTTGTTACTGATTATGAAGTTTTGAATGTCAATGAAATTATAGTTATCGTTAAACAAGTGTGGATTTTGTTTACTTAACATGCCAACTACTTTTAAGGTAAAATAATCTCTACATGGGTGTCTCTCTAAAGCATGTAAAGTTTAATTTAATTTCTGCTCTGGATTGTCTGCTGCTCTACAATAAAAAACAATTTTTTTATCGCAAAAAATATTAAGCCTATTTGTTTTTCAAAAACATTTTAAACAAAAAGAGTATTCGTTCGAAAAAATTCAAGAACAAGACATGGGAAATTCTAAAAATATCAAATGTATTAAATTATATAAAATATAACCACTCCGTTACTACAATTACATATATTAAAGTGCTATGACATACAATTATATTTATATAGAAATTTTAACTTTAGAAGCACATTAAAGCAGATTTAAAACGCTTGTTTTAGACACAATGTTGTATTAACAAATCATTTTAATCATTACAATAAACTGAAATATATTTTAAATTATAGCAACTACGATGAAATGCAAATTAGAGGGTTGTAGTCATTTATTAAGAAAATTACTATAAATTAACTTAAATAAGTTTATTTAGATTATTCATCAAAGACGTTCTAAGATTAATCATTAAATTACATTCCAGTTTATGACTAATTTCATTAGTACCTTTGCTCATTAGTGAATAAAATTTTATAGATTTTTATTACTAACTCTTTTGAATTGAAACATATTCTTTTCCAAAATCTTACAGTTAATAAATAAGTATCAGTGTGTACTTGGGGACATCACAAAATAAAAAATATCAGACAGTTTCCTAAATTAAATAAAAAAATAAATAAACTGAATATTGCATTAAAATGCAATAAATAAAATGTTTAAACAAGTGTGGTGAAACAAAAGAATATATTAGAAGATCTCAATGGAGTTGTAGAAATTTTTCATAAAAAACTATTTGAACAGTAAAAAACTTAATTTTAAAAATTTAATTACATAAAACAAAGTTCTACAAAATTATATTCGAACAGTAAGAATATTTTAGATATGATATCTGCTATTCTTACACAGAAAAAAAGAACTGTAACGAAAAAATATGGAGCAAGAATAATAATGATTGGTGCTAGATAACAAATGAAATTCAACGGAGAGGAGGAAAATATTTCATTCCTTAATATTCAGCTGAGAAAAAAGCTATAAATATTATAAAGCTCTACTTCTTTTTTTTTTTTCTTTTTTGACTTTCCTTTAACTGTAAGCCGATCATTGATAAAGACTTTCTAGAGACGAAATAATGACTTTTATCTCTCATTTTCTCAAAGTAATGACAACGTTCGTTCAAATGATAATGTGTGATGCAGGTGAAATAGATAATTTCTGCGGTGTTTCGACATTTTTTTCTTCCGAAAGTAATCAATGAAAGTGATTAGATATATCATTGTTGAAAAAAAAGAAACTGAATTATATATAACAATTCGAGTAAAATGATTTCGCTGAAAACTTATTTGATTATTTTGCAGCCAATAACTTTAAGAAAGTAATCCATCTCGTATATTACGTATTTTCCATAAAATGGAAACATTTTTTCTCGCCCAAAGGAAACTTTGGCGTTACTTGACATAAAATAATTGAGTGAAAATCGAAATAGATAAGCGGAAGATGAGTTCCCTAAATAAAATGGATCCAGTAATCACACGCTTCATTTTTCTTAGTCTTTCGTTACCAATTTACATAAATTTACGAATTGGGAATGAATAGAAATAAATAATGCTTCATCTTCCAATACAAAAGCTTTTTCATTTATTTACTTCCATGATTTTTGTCAAAACATTTTTGGTAAAATATGCTTTATCAACTCTTTATTTCGAACCAGTGACAGTACAAATTGAATCGATTGTAGATATTGAGAGTGTGAATTCAATTCAACTACTTTAAAATATAAGGCTTAACATAAATATTTATATGATTTCAACTTTTTTAATTAAAAAATATCTTATTCTAAGAGTCTGTATGAATTTCAATGTTAATACATTTTTTGTTATTTATCGTGATTCATTCTTCCTGTTATTATACCATAGCATATAATTCAATTTTATTGATTTTCCTTCTTCTAGCAAACTCGTGTTCATTTTCCGAATTTGATACAAATAAGAAGAAAAATGTATATCAATGTC
This sequence comes from Trichonephila clavata, assembly GCA_019973975.1. Taxonomy (NCBI): domain Eukaryota; kingdom Metazoa; phylum Arthropoda; class Arachnida; order Araneae; family Nephilidae; genus Trichonephila; species Trichonephila clavata. The sequence goes on from BMAO01023658.1 coordinate 8,976, forward strand.
TACTTTATAAGTCTTTCCCACTGAGAAAGTGAAAAGTGACATGACATTCTAAAAAGACATGGCGATTTAGATTAGAGATATACATTAGTTTAGAAAGAAAGTAAGTATTTATAAAAAATACTGATAATAGTCACTAATATTCAAAAGACATAGACATATATAAATTTAGTTTAGGATGCATTATCAATCTGCATGTAATTTCTTTTAATTTTACTTAATGTATTCTCTTTAATTCAAGTAGGGATTAATATTACTACTAGTTTCAGAATGTGAAATGTAAATATTTTTGATAATTAAAGTTACAAGTAGTTTTTGATAATTACATGTAGACCTCTGTTCCAAAATGTAGCTTTTATATTAAATCAAAGTAATTTCTCGCAGATTTTCTCATTATTTATTTTCAATAATTTTTAAAGAAGTTTCTAAGGGCATATTTAGTCTAAAATGTAAGCCAAATGAATGAGTAAAATATTGCAATTGTTTTGAAAATCGGCAGCCATTATTGTGTATATTTACATCATTCATTACTTCATGCACTCCTTTATGTTAACGCAACTTTGAATAAAATATAAAATACCATCGTTTTAAACCTCCTGTCATACAAGTAAAATGCTAATTTAAACATGTATCATTAATTTACTTATGTATATGCGATTATGAATATTACATCTTTACACATTTACATTTTTAAATACATCTTTAAATTTCTAATGCACGGCCACCATGCATGTATGTATGTGTGGTTATTCTTAATTTAGTGAAATATCGTGGCGCTTCAGCTACAGGTTCTTTACCTTGTCAGGGGAGTTCAATTGATCTACCGTCCTACCGGTCCGCAGCTACGCCACACAGTGGTCAGTTTTCCCGAACTGGCGCACGGAAACCCCAAAAATGAAATTGCGCGGAAATAAAAAACAATCCTCAATTTATGGTTTTCTTGAGTTCCCTAGCCATGTGGTAAACATTTTTTGTGAGTATGCGAATGGAAATTTTCAACAACCATCGGTATATATCGGGTACGTTATCTCTACACGAAACACTTGCGAGCCTCATTTTCCAGTCGGAAGTTCAATCGTTTCGTCTGAAAAAGATTTTGCAGATTTTAGCACGATTTTTTTGAAAATACATGCCATGGATAAGTAATTTCTTGGTTTAACTTTCAAATTAGGTTCAAGTTCGATTAAAAATTATAAAAACATAACATTTAACCCGGCATGTAACTTCTACTAACGAATGTTGGTTTTTTGTGTTTAATGGACTCGAACTTTTGGGATTGACATGGATTGATCACAGGAACACTTAAGTCACGTAGAGTAGATATAGACCTTTAATTTAATACCAAATTTAGCTGCTACTTCCTGCAACTCCCATAGTTATGAATTTTTTTTTCAGCGTTGGCCGATGGTATTATCAGTGTGTCTTATTCGATGTGTGGAAGAAAGAACAAGATCCCAAGCGCAAAACTAATACTGCTTTGAGTTTTGTTAGGACTACAACGGGATTTGATAAATATGAGGACCAGCTGCAATTTTAATTAAGAAAAATTGTTAAAAATTTCTGCTCGCTTGTGGGTGGGTGGGGGAAATGAATGAGGTACCGTAGAAATGAAAAGTTCTTCTCCAAGTTGAATGATGCTAAGGTTGCCGCGGGGAGAGTAAGATTTATACCATCCAAATCAACTCCAGGTCGACCCTCAAAATCATTCGGGAATGCAAAGCTACGGCAAAGAGGAAAGAGTACGTCCCCTTCTGCTTCAGCAAGCAAGCAAGAACTAGTATTTGTAACAAGAATACCAACGCAAGCTGCTGGAGAAAGAGATATGCTGCCTTAATTTTGAAACAAGTGACTACTTGCTCACCTAGACGTGCTACACTCCTGAAGAAATGCGTAGCCCGACAACCAGAATCGGCAAAAAAAAAATAATAAATGACCCCTGACCAAGCCTTGGCTCTTTATGTCGACAAAAAAATGTCAAAAGGCCAATATAACAGAAAAAAAGGAAATAGCAAATAGTTCCAGGCTGATATTTATCCCAACTATAATAAGCTTGTAGAGTCTAAAATTAACTGTTATCCTCCTGGTATCGTCATTGATGAAATATTAGCAGAGGTTCCAATGCAAACGCTTGTTTACCACACCTCATGCAGATTAGCCAAAGCTCAGGAAAATGTTTTAAAACAAATGGATAGCCAAAATAGCATTATATCATTGAAGGCGAGCATGCATGGCAGATACTTAAAGGTTCGCCCGGGTAATAATTTCATAAATTTAGTTCTTATCCATCATTTGTTTTTCATAAAAATATAATATTTCTATATTATGTAAAGTAAAAAACTAAATATGGGAGAATTTAGGCTTTGGGTTGAATTTTAGCATATATATCATTTTATTATTTTTTTCTCCGAAATTAATTAAAATTTTGTAAAATCGATCGCTAAAGGTGTTTAAAAACATCCTTAGAAATATTACAAAAAATTAACACAAAAAGAATAAAATTTTAAAAAATTTCAAATTTTAAAAAAAAATTAAATTTGTAAAATTTGTGAATTTTTTTTGCAAAATTTTATCTGGTATCATTTATTTTAATAAAATCGTTTTATGAAATGCTAAAATATAATTTTTAAATACATAAATAAGAAATGCTTAAAGGGTGCTGAGTCCTTTTAAACGCTACGTATTAACCTTTATTGTATATGTACATTGTTATGTTTGATTGTATTTGTTTAATATGTTAAAAAAATTAAATTTTAACATGCCGCTCTATTTTTTGTACATATTCTCCCATGTGTCAAATTACTGCTTCTGTTAATATCCTTAGATCCTTGTTTAAAAACTAGTTCCCATCAGCAACCATTTATTCTTGATCAAATTCAAACTTTACATAAATTAGTTAAGACCCTATTCAACTTATTTTTTGGTGAAAAACAAGAGAGAATAACCAATTTACATTAATTATAACGATTTTTTATCATTAGATAAAATTTTGAAGACTTTAAAGTCATAAAATGATTTCCGTGCGCCAGATCGGGAAAACTGACCACTGTGCACCGTGCATGTCTCAGACGACTGAGACGAAAGGAGCTCCTAACCGCGTCAGTCGTTAAAGGAGTCTGAGGGGTGTTAACAATTTTTTTTTCGAATTTTCGAAAAAAATATATCTTGTTCTTCATTTTTTTCCGAACATTTTGTTACTAACCACGTGGCAATACTCTGAAAACTTCGAAAGTTATTCAAAAAATTGCATACAGTAATTTAGTCATAACAACTTTTAAATGGACACAATCCACACCCATTTATTTTTAAATTTATGCATACCTTTCATTTTTCTGTTTTTAATAAGCCTCATGAAATATTTTAAGCGCTTGAGTTGATCAGAAGGAAGCCTGCAACTCAACACATTCATTCTGCTGTGTTTTGATTCTGTTGTGTTTACTTTATCACACGTTTTTTTAAAACGCTTATCTAAAGCGAAGATATTTGTTGTTTTATTCTAAAAGTTGATTGGGCAATGCCCAAGAAAGATTTAGAGGAAATAAATATTTAAAGGTAAGTGACTCACATGTTACAGATATGAAAGATACGAGGAAGTGTGTAGAAATGAAAAGTACAAGTAAGTGTGCCGAAATGAAAAATGCTTCTAGTAAAAAACTTTCAGGAATTCAGACTTCATTAAAGTCAAATCTTGTTAAGGTAAGTGAAAACTTCAAAGAATATCGTATTTTTTATTTTATTTAAACCTTTAGCTCTATTTTGTCAGTATCATGCTGTTTAAAATGTCATAAACCATTAACAATTAATGAAAAATCCACTCGTGGTTTATGTTCGAATTTTGAAATACATTGTAAAAAATGTGGGAGTATTTGTACTTTTTCAAGCTGTGAAAACATTGGGAATAAAAAAATAATGCTCCAGAAATTAACAGAAGATCTATTTTAGCAATGGGATGCATAGGTCAAGGTTGAGAGTCATTTAAAACCTTTTGTTCTGTAATGAGTCTTCCTAATCCTGTTGAACAAAAATCATATGATGTTATTAATAATAAACTTTCACTTGTTATGAAGGAAGTCGCCGAAGAAAGCATGAACAGGGCAGCTGTCGAAGAAAATTCTTCGTTACCTGATAACATTTTAACGGTAAGTGGTGATGGGACCTGGAAGGCAAGAGGACATTCATCGTTGATTGGAGTATGTACTCTAATGGGGCCGAAACAGGTAAGGTTTTGGATAGGGAAGTGTTGTCCTCATTTTGCAAATGAAGCGACAGTTATAAAGGGGTAAAGTTTGGTATCAAGTACAATAAATGGCAAAGAGCGCATAAGATTTCCCGTAGAACAAATTATTTTGGCTCTGCTGGTAAGATAGAGGTTGACGGGATGTTGAGGATTTTTAATCGATCAGAAAAGCCTTACAACCTGAAATATTCGAACTACTTAGGAGATGGCGACACAAAAACATTCAATGCCCTTTCTGAAAACAATCCAAACGGCGATGACCATCTTATTCAGAAAATAGAATGTGTAGGCCATGTGCAAAAGAGAATGGTACAAGACTTAGGAAGCTTAAATTAGTATATGGTAAGAAGAAATTATCTGATGGTAAAACTATAGGCGGTAAAGGTAGGTTAACTGATAGTTTAATTGATAAGCTTGCGCATTACTATGGTAATGCTATTCGATGCAATTCTACTAGTGTAAAGGAAATGCGGAAAGCCATTTGGGCTGTTTGGGGTCATTCTTGCAGCACCGATGATGAACCGATGCTCTGATTTTGTCCTACAAATCCAAATACATAGTGTAATATATAATGCCGTAATTAATAATAATTTACAAAATTATAAACACAACCCCTCAGTTGCGAAAGCTGTTCGAGATGTAATTAAGCCTGTATTTGCAGACTTATCTCATCTGGCACTCCTGAAGAAATGCTTAGGAGGTAAGACACAGAATCCTAATGAAAGTTTAAATTCATTAATCTGGAAATTTTGTCCGAAGACGATTGATTCTAGCCTTCAGATTGCAGAGATTGCTGCAAATCTAGCAACCAGCATTTTTAATGATGGAAATCAAATACTTATTACTATTTTAGAGAAATTTGGCTTAAAAATTAACAAAAATGTTTGTGTGTCCCTGGCTGAACGTGACAATCGTCGAATCTTTACGTCAAGAGAGAAGACTTAGCATCATCATTTGAAGTTCGCAGAGATAAAAAATTAAAAAGAGTACAGAAATTGAGCTGTTTGAGCAACAGGAAGGCATATCCTATGATCCTGGAGCATTTTAGCATGTAAGTTTTAAAATTTATTTTCTCAAATTCAATTTAAAACTTTAAAGCTTTTTTTCTCAGTTTGTGTATTTTTCACTTACGCGCATTGCGTTTCAAAAACTATCATACTTTGATGCATAAAACTTTACAGAATTATAAACTCTATCATAATCTTTAAATCCTAGCTATTTATAGTATTACATATTTGTAATTTTTGAAAAATTTCAAAAAAATTAAATTTTTTGAAAAAAATTTTTAAAAATGTACTTTTTTTATTTTTTAAAAATATTATTTTTTATTCTTTTTATATCTAATCGCTACCATCTAATAAGGATATATTTGACTTTATAAATCAACTTATTGCTAGTAATTAGAATTATTATTTCAGAAAATATCATGCGCGTCGTAAAACTTACTATTTGTTTCTTACAAAATTTTTTCTTATATTTATGTGCTTATTATTTTTAAAATTATGATTATATTTTAGACATTTTATACTTTTTTGAAACTTTATTCCTTTATAAAAAATGTGTATAAGAATCAAATTATTTCATTTTAACCTCAAAGAATTATTTCTAGTCGAAAATTGTTCATATTTTGTGCTCTCGAAACATTTTTACCAACATTCAAATAAATCCGCAAGAGGCAAAACATACCTCAGATTCATCCCATGAAGGTGAAACCAAGTTTCAACTATGCAATGGAGAATAAATGTTTTTATTTCGAATTTTATATTTTAACGAATTTTATAAATTAACTCTAAGTTAAACTAACTTTTTTTCCGAGATAAAATAATGAAAATATTCAAACAATAATTAGTATTTATTTAATGAAATTTGTTATTTTTAATATAATGGAGTGAGGAAGAGAATTAATTTTTAAAAAAAAACCATCGCTACACTGTTATGCAAAAATTAAGTACATAACCTAGAAATTCGGATATCTTCTTTTTCAGTACAACAACCTCTGGCAGGACAAGGGTGACTCGCGAATCCTCCTCCAGGTGACTCCATCAGTCAAGCTGACCTTCCGTCGGTTGATTCCCATTAGTTTGAAGTCCTTTTCAACATCGTCTAACCATTGTATTCGTCCTCTACGCCTGGTCCCTTGAATTTCCGACAGGCAGATCGATCGAACAATGAAATCGATTAAGAGAAGGTACAGTAGCGCATGTGTAACTATTCAGCATGCTGTACTGGATTAGTTTCGTAAATATGTAAACCCGCTGCTAGTATACGATCAGCACTTGTGTGCAGTAGGGCAGCACACAGAAACTTTTCAAGGGGTCCATGGTCGAAAATCCCCAACTCGATATCAACCTCAAGACAACACCAATTGATTCTTCTGATTTTGCCGATTTCGTTAACAAAAACAGTAAAAAATAATTATTGAATTAATAATTAGCATGAATTAATAAAATAAATTTTTAATTACAAGTACTTAGTTAAATTTTACGAAAAAAATATATAGGATTATCATCAATCGAAAAAATCTCAAGGGCTTTGGGGGTTGTCCGGACCCACAGGACCCCTTGTGTGAAAGCTACTGCAAAACGTACATCTTCTTAAACGTGACGTCAAGTTGCTGCCTAAATGTGATGTGAAGGAATTCTGTTGGCGACATCTGAGTGATTTTAACTGAAATCGAGTCATTGGGTAGATTGAGGAAGGTCGAAAACAGACTAGAGAGTTGATGATTACAGTCATTTGAAGAATTTCGAGAACATTTGAAACTACAAATAAGTGTCTAAGGTTCAGTAGTAATGATCCACAAGCAGCAACATCGGCTGAATATTGTCATACAAGCGAGAAGGGACAGGACAACATTTATTTATTGTGTCCTTGAGGCCATCGGTGATCTGTTATCACGATGATCAGTGTGAAGTGTAGTATCCTGGATGACAGCATTTTCTGTGATGAAAGAAACATGAAAATTGCACAGATCAGCAATGAGGTTCAGTACTCTTTCCTGAAGAGAGGTTTAGTTTATATAACTCGCCATTCTAAATGCATATGTATCTGGAAAATCCAGGAAATACACAAAACCGCTCCACCATTGTTAAAAGGGCAGAAGTTGGATGTAGAGGGTTATCCATTTGAGTCAGTTTCATTATTGACACACCCCTACCAATTTTCATATTTTACAAGGAGATTTATTTCACTACCACCTCCACTCAATGAATCTAGAGCAGCGATACTCAACCAACGGCCCGCAGGCCACATGCTGCCCACCGAGCCTTTTTAAGTGGCCCGGCCATTGCCCATTGCTGTGAGAAGTTCATTAATTTATGGAAATTTTGTGGAAATTCTTTGTTAAAAATCAAGTATATCAATTTTGCTTTTTGCTGTTAATGTCGCTTGGGTGCGAATTGATTTTTTTATTAGTGATAATAGACAACACACAGTAGAGTAGTCACCATTCTAAGAGTGGAACTAATTTTTAAGTATTTTTCTTAGCTTGCAAGCGAAAAATATTTGAAGAAAATAGCTTGTTTTAAGTCGATTGGGAAGTTGACTATTTAGTAGGGAAAAACAAGCGTGGTTCAGTAATTGTTTGATTTGTCACAAAAGTGTATTTAAAAATTATCAATGAACAGGAATCGTTCAATGACACTTTTCCTCGAAGATATCTTTCAAGAGATGATATAAAGAAGCTTTCTTTATAGATGATATAAATAGGCTTAAAATCTTTACAACAGCAAAAAAATGTTTGGTGAGTTGTAATGTCACAGCAATATCAATTTAGAAAAATTCAGTGACAAAAATAAAGAAATATAAAAAGTAATAATTAAAAAAAAGCCAAATAGGAGTTTTAATATTTTGACCAATTTCCACATTTTAAATTTTCTTCGTTATCTTGGTCTTAAAGCATTTCTCTCTCCTCCCCCCTCCATTAATACTCATGTTGCGACCCGCGGGAAATAGCCATCATATGTATGCGGCCCGCTTGAAATAACTAACTTATGAATGAGGCCCGGCAGAAAAAAAGATTGAGTGTCACTGATGTAGAGGATATAGTCATCTTATTAAAGTCCAGAAAATCAGATGCAAATCAATTCTATTTAAAATACTCCGCATTTCAAGCCACATTGATTTACAAATGTGAGGAAGCAATAAGTGGAATCATCATTCTATTTAACAGAATACCACTACAGCAATGCATATAATCTTTTGAAATGTTGTTGTTGTTACTTATGCCCCTTGATCGCGCCCGACAGTAACATTAGATCAAGTCCCACGAAATTTATCAAGCAACTTTCCTCCTGTCATTAGCTGTAGCTATGAGCACCATGCAGATGACAGTACGATTTCGCTCCGTTCTACCCCAATTTTGAGGAAAAACACCCTAGGGGTGGTCAGTGGTCTCCCATCTCTCTCCTCCTTTCGCCAGCTTCAAGAGAGGACTTGAGGCCTGATGACTTTTTAGAGTACCTCCCCCAGGCCACACACACACAAAGGCACTATACATTTACAAACATCCATGTCTTCCCTGGAATTTGAACCTAGATCCTACGGTGCAGTAGCCAGTGTCACTTACCACTATATCGGGTGGGCGGCTATATTGAATTTGCCGAAACAAAAAGATAAATTAAAAACTCATATTCAATTTCGTGCACATATATTCTTCAGGATTTTCAAGGGAAATAAAAAACAGATTGCTTGCTCTGCAGCAAAACTTCAAACTTACAGTAATAGAAATATCCTGTGATGAATTTATTCAATTAAATTCACAACTGTTTAAAGAGTAATAAGTGATCGTATAAGTTAAGATAATTCCCGTCATACTAAAAACAAAATGTCTTCTTATAGGAATCATTCTCCACACCGTTAAGGTGATTTCTTTTTCCGCGAATGAAATAAATCTTATCTGACTCAGGAGAGAATCCATTTTGCTTTCTCGTGGCATCATCCACGCTTTAATGCAATTTCAGCAGATGCTTCGGCCACTTGCGATGCCGAAACAACGATACCAATTAATAGAACGAACAATATTAGCAACTGAATAGCATTTAAAATTTCATGATTATGGGCAAATGCGTTTGGATTGCTCAAAAAATATATTAAGAATAGTATTCTAATAGAACTGCTTAGAATGGTAGTTAGAACAAGAAGGCTAACTTCTTTATCAATCATGTCAGCAACTGATTTGATTGCAGCATACGAGTGTAGAAGTCCTTCATAATTGAATGACATTTTACTTGACAATCTGTGCTTAAACTCATTTATAACACTCTTTAAACTTCTACAAATTGCTATGTATAAAATTTCAAACACATAAAAATGTAACGTTCCGATCAAAATTATATAAACATCAAAAAGCAAAAGAAGTATGTTTTGAGATAATCGCATTTGGTCCTGGTATTTGAAGATTTGATCGGTTATTTTAGAAGCATACATTTCTAAGAACAATTTATAAACAAGAATAAAGATTTCGATAGCCACAATGAAAATGATAAGAGCTATGAGCCATTCAAAACGGGTTTTTCTTTTATTATTTTCTAACCGACTAAGAAATCTAGCGATTCTTTTGAGTTTTTTGAACTTCAAGATGAGGACACTGCGCTGCACGCTGACAACGATACATAAAACAGTTAAAGCAAATCCGATGGCAGGTGGCTTAACTGATGTGGCGTGTGCAAGTACAAATATTCCTAAGGCAATATCGCAGAGTTTAATGATAACCTTAATTAAATACAGAAAATATACATTTTTGCCTCGTTTATGCTTAGTTAAAGAAAAAAGAGCACAACAGTAAAATAAAAAGAAAATACACTTGAAAGGCTGCTTCATCTTACCAAAGAACGGGAATTCGAACTATCAACAGAATCAGGGAATTCGAACTTTTATCAACAGACGACTTTCTTTACCAATAGGTAGGGTAGACAAATACAAATTTCCTATTTCATTGAGTACTAAAATCCTTTTACCAAAGACAAATGCAATGCGCAAAATAATAGAATTGTCTGATAATGATTTCAAATTTATTCATTTTCAATACATATTCGTCAAGCATATCAACAAAGCTATTTTCATTCTCAATAAATTAGGTCACATCTGAAAAAAAATTAACTGTCGGTCTTGTATTTGGATAAACATGTTTGTTGTGTGATATTAGTGATTTCTTTAAGCGGGGGGAAAAATTCCATCCTCCTATATTTTGCGCAAAACATTTAGACTATTGATATTTAAAGTAAGTCAGTAAAATCTTTAAACTTAATATTGCTCACTGTGTGTGTGTGAACAAAAGCAACAAATATCTCTTTTAGGGAGGCCACTTGTTAAAATTTATTTTTCCTTAAATAAACAACTTTTAACATGTGATTTCATTCTCATATTGAATTTCTCTTTCGATTATTCAATTTCAACGCCCAAAATTTTTAAAGCTGAAATTACATTATGCGTTTTCCAATACTTTCTTTTGAAATAATAAAAACCAATTGTTATTAAATGTTTGTTATATCGTAATATGATACAGATCTGACGTTAGAGCAGTAGGGCATTTTAAACAACAAAAATATTTAATAAATTCTTAATATCATTTATTGAAAAAGGATTGGAAAGTATCTTTGCTTTGCCAGTAATAGATTTTGATTTTAAACTACGATTTGTCGTAAGTAATATGTCGTTAAGTATCTGAGGCGCGTTCTATCCTGGGGACAGAACTCGGGACGTTTGGATCCGAAATCGAGTAAGTTAATCACTATACCAAAATGATCACCACGGTGCGGAGGCTGTTACTGGCTTATATAGATTATATCGCTACACATTCCCCTACCAGAGAGTTGGTTAGGCGAATAAACGATATAGTTGTTAATGGGAGCAAGCAGTCAGTGTTTTTGTGTGTTGGATGAGTAGCGTCATGTTTATCTGACGAATTTTTTCCTTGGTTGCTCTCTTTTTTTTTGCGGGTAGATGGCGCCACGACAGATCAGTATAGGTTTCGCTTTTCTTAGTTAAGCTAGGGTCACCAAATGAAGTGGCGCGTTCTATCCTGAGGACAGAACTCAGGACCTTTGGATCCGAAACCGAGTAACTTAACCACTACACCAAAATGACCACCATGGTGCGGAGGCTGTTACGGACTTATATAGACTATATTGCTACATATCTTAATATTTTAGCTGTCCCTAAGAAGAAACGGACATTATTTCGGGATGAAATAATTCTGCTTGTTCATTGATTCTTATGTGCATAATACAAATAATGTTGAGTTGTTTGTTTTCAGAAAGCCGTGGTTTGTCTGCGAGGTAACTCGGAGTATGAAGAGTTACATATTCTGATTATGATGAAGTTCCTTTATTAAAAAGGTTACGATGTCCGGCCAATCCAAGATGAAATGTTGGCTGCTTATGGAAAGAACAGCCCATCATATGGCATTGCTGTGTAGTGGGAAAAAATTTACAAAGACGGCCTTATAACTCTCACAGATGATCCGAGAACCGGCACTCACGATCGATACTGCTACAGTAAACAAAGTATCCTATACCATCAAGTGAAACCTATACCATCTAAATCATAGGTTCTCAATTTTTTTGAACTGGATTTTCTAATAAATATTTGATACCGCCCCCTTTTCTAGTGAATATTTCGATATCACCCCCTCCCACTCTAGAGAAATAAAAGTGTACATGATATATGGTGAAAACAAGTTTTAAAAAATATCCTATTACTTATAGAATATATTTTTTAATTTGATTTTTCTAAAGACCCCCTTTTTTAATTGAGAATCTGAAATAGTTATTGCCACAAATATAACTAAACGTGTAATTTTATATATTTTTGTCATAGATAGGATATTATTTTGGAATTGAAACGCTACTGAATTTCTTTTTCATTTAAAAGAGTGGAATAAAAATTTTAGCTTAACTATTCTAAAGACAGGCGAGGGTTTTCATTATACGAAGTAATTCATAATCAACTATTACTTTCAAAGTAAATATAAGTTAACAGTTTCAGCCTTTAATCAATCAAGTTAACTCTTAGTTAACATATTTAATTATACTTTTTGGATAATATACGTAATGAAATGCAGTGGACGAAACATTTTTTCTACTGCTCACAGACAAAGACAACACGTACTCTACAGAAATTAAAATGCACTATATCACTCAATTTAACGTAATGTAATGTAATTTTTAAGTTTTTCACACATCCACTTCCCGAACTACCGAAATATGGGAATTTTCGCACATGTGATACAGAAATGATTTAAATACATACAATCAACATAAGGTAAATAGTATTAAAGTTTACTTTTGTCAGTTCATAATCAGCATGTGTTTTTTTTAGTCTTCTTTAGACTATATTTTGTTAATCTGCCTAAGCCCCTCCGTACCATCTCAACTCCCCCTAATTTTCTTTGAGTCTTCTATTTTCCCCCCGAAAGCCTACAAAGGGACGTTATCGCCCACGTTGAGAATCTATGATCTAAATGATCATGGATAAGATTGTTCTTAATAATGATAATGTCTGGAAAGTTATTCACAAAAAATGTCAATGTCAGTAGTATCAGCATGCTGATTCCCATGGTTACTGAGTCTTTTATAGAAGTAAACATGGCCTGACTTGTCAAGAAGGATGTTAAATTTTGGAGGAAGGGAAAGTGGCATTTTTGGTCACCTTGTGATGGATCTATATATGACCTTCTGAATAATCCTCTTGGGGAAACTTTCGACTAGCTTTCGCGTTAATTCACACACAGCCATCCCTCAAGAATAAATCTTGATATGTAGATTAGTTTGACTGTATAAAGGTTTTGTAAATGTAAGATAGAAGGAGCAGAGGAACTGTGGCTGTGATACTTAAGTGAGATTTATTTCATTATCCCAACGTTAGTTAAGGAAGGAGTTTGCCACTAAAATAAATTAGTGGATTGAAAATTCATAATTCAAGATAGAGTAGATTAGATTGAATTAAGGAGATTACTAGCGCTTGTTTACTTAGTGTAGATTGCTCTCTTTATATCACTCCTAGGGTCTACTCTTGTAGTTTCACTTGTGGTTGATTAGTGTGCTTGAATAGTAATAAAATAGTAATTTTTATATATGGAAGTTTCTGGTGATGCTTTGTCCCCCCCCCGCACACACCCTGAGGTAGGCAGGACAGTGAAGGAGCGACTTCAAATAGAACGCGCTCACAATCGAAAGCTAGCCCCAAAGTTTCTCCAAGAGGAATATTCAGAAGGTCGCGTATAGATCCGTCACAACCTTGTAGCAATGGATTGATATTTCATCTATCAGTATGCTCCTGAGAGCAATGAGATAAGCATGGAGAGAAAGCACTATGACTCGTCTCCCCTCAACAAAGCTTAAATACAAAAATCTGCGCAGAAGATCATGTTTCCTGTTTTCTAGAACCATCTTTACTTAAGGTATCCAACTACTTGCGAAAACTTTTAAAAAAAAAAAAAATGGAGATATGGGGATTTTTTTGTGGTTTTTAGATTTGTTTAGAACATTTTAAGAAAAATATGCTAAAATTAAGAAGAGAAAAATAAATTATTTGCACTTAAATGGGGAAAAAAAAGGATAAATAACACAAACGCGGCCCATTCCTTACCAAAAGTAAAAGAACAAATTTTCAATTTTTACATTCTGATGTGTTGCTATGTTATTCATTTTTGAAGTAACCTTCCGAATAAGAGATATTTTAGTTTTTATAAAAATCAGAGCACTTTATCAAAGTTATGATATAAAATTGCTTAAAATAACAGTGATTATTTTAACATAAGCGACTGTAAATTTTGCAATAAAACAGTGATTGATAGCGTCAGAGCTCAGGTGCCCCCCTCTGGGAAGGAAACTGGGTGTCCAAATTACATGCGGCAATTGGTGTCGCCTATACGGTGCCACACTAAAAAGTGATACCAGCTCCTGGGGAATGAACTAGGTTCACAAAGGTAAAAAATACCAAAATACGCAGCTCCATTAACAAAATAATTAGAAGCAAAATGTGTCCTTCAATTTAAGATTGATAAGACTCTTTGTATAATGTAACAACACTGAAAAAACCATAATAAATCAAAATCAACATTTTCTTCTTTCTAGATCTTCGTATGCTTTAATTTGTTGTTGTAGGGTAGAAGATTAGAGGAGGGTGAAGGGTGCCAGCTCAAGTGTGGTCCTTATAATTTAAAAGCGTTTTAGAATTACAAAATCCATTGGCAAAAGCCCTCGTTTTGCTTTAAGCGCGATGATAATAAACACTCACTCATCACTCTTTTTCCGGTTCTTCTGGGACTCCCTGAGCTTGATTGAAGCTGGAAGGGGTATGTCCGCCGACTTAACTATCCTCTTTCTAGGAGCCTAATTATTTGGCTACAGTCTTACTCTCCTAGTTTCTCCAATTTCCTGCGAACTTTTCTCCAAAGTATAACCCATTGAACAAAGATATTGTATCGTAGATCGAAGTTCCAGGACTTTATGCAATCAGACTCAAAGTCGACACACTTCCTCAGGAGCGATGGAAATTCAATATCAAAAAACGTCCTTGAAATACAGGATACAGAAGCAATATTAGCAGAATAAATCTATGAAGGCCTTCACACCTTCTATGGCGTTTAAACACAGCTATCGGTGTCTAAAATACAAGAATGTTAAAAGAATATTCACAAGCATTTGCTCATCCTACTCAACAGCTGAAGTATTAACAAATCGCTGGTCAACTCTTCCCGATCAAATCAATACCACTCTTCAACGGTCAAAACAAGGCTGACTCAGTTTTGGCGAGCGACTCCCTATTTATAGGCCTGGTGGATCTTTCAAGAAAGTTCCGCATACTCATAGACCATGATATTTATAGATTTCTCCAACAATTTCAAGAAGAATCCGTATGGTCGCGAAAAATAATCACCAACATGTTCGCCAAAAATGACACCACCTTTGCTCTATCACCAAGGTCTCACAAAGTTTCCATTGAATCGTCATTATAATGTAAAGAATGGCGTTGTTTGCGAATATTACAATTTTATCATAAAATAAATATAACAGAGATAAATAAACATCCAGAAATGAATTACTTACACTATTTTAAGCATTCGATATACAAAATTATTGTCAATATAATCAATGCAACCAATTGAAAGGAATGTACTGCAATCTTAAAGGTTCTCTTAAGACCTAATATACACTATGTTCGAAAGCTGTCCAGAGGTTGTCGTATGCTCAAACAAAACTGAAGATTTGATTATTTGCATCTCCGAAGTATATAAACGATTCCTCGAAATCTTGTCGTTATGGTCAATTTCTTTCACTTTTCAAAATTTTATCTTGAAGTGTGTAGATTTTATTTATTTCGTTCAAAGTATCCGACTGGTTGCAACAACTGTTTTTTAAAAAAAATAAAGATACGGGGATTTTTTGTTATTTTTATATTTGGGTTTTGTACATTCTAAGAAAAATATGCTAAAATTAAGAAGTGGAAAAGAAGTTATTATTACAAAAATGGGAATAAATAGGTAAAAATTTACAAAAAATAGCATAAACGTGGCCCAATCTGTACCAAAGATTTATAAACAAATTTTCAACTTTTTCATTCTAATGTGTTGCTATATTATTCCTTTTTAAAGTGATCTTCAGTATAAGAGATATTAAACAAAAACTAGAGCAATTTGTCGTAGTCTATCACTACCTCTAAGATTATTAACTCCCCTTCTTGTATTATCTAAATCTGAATGTGTTGAATACATGCTTAATTACTACTTATTAATAAATCAATCTTATTTATTGACTTTTCTTAATTGAGAGATTACACAAATACTATTCAAGTTTTAAGAACAATAAAACACAGTGGAGTATGAGAAGAATTCGATTATGAACGACGGAATCCTAACTGAATCCACGGTAGTCGACGCGTATAATTAAGCTACACACTTATATTTAATTTGGGAAATTGAACTAACCTCTGATATCTTTAGTTATGGCAGGTTCTTCTAAATACTTCTTCAATATTTAGATTCCTTTAATAAGTGGCTTCAATCTCAGCTATTTCTCAGTTCCGTCTCGAACTGATTTTATATATACTTTTCAATAGACTCTTCTCTCGACGAATATATTTCCACTAGAAAAACTACTCTCTCAAAATACCTCTCTTCATTTCATTTCTCCCTTTTATATCCTTTTCGAACTCGCTAAACCCGAAAATATATCATTTGCATCAGTCACACTTTTGGCTTTCGGAGGAGATTGGTTGAAATAAATAAAACATTTTAAAGAATGCGAGAGAAGGTTAGTGAAACGCGTAAGCACCCGTCACAAATTTATCTCAGTTATTATATGAAATTGGTTTTAAAAACAGTGATTATATTCATATAAGGGACTGTAAATTTATAATAAAAGAGTGATTGATAAATCTGAAGATCAAAACACTATACAGAACACACGCAAAAAATTTCAGTTAATTATTTTCAAAACGCTTTTAGCAATCGCTGGCCCGTTTGATTATTTTCAAATAATCAAATTTCGAGTAAAACGCATTTTAAAATATGATATCCTGCTTAAAGTAATGGCATCTGCTTTTATTAAAACACTTGTAGTTTTTGTTCTAGTGAACGGAAAATGATAAACTTGGTATTCTTATGAAGTTAATAAGAGATGGTCTATAAAATAAAATCATAAAAAGAATTGTCAATTTTTGGCAAAATTCACAATTTTAGCGTAGTCGGCGTCACTTAAGCGTCCCTAATATAATTCTATTTTTTTAAATAATTTTTTTTCCTTAATGCAAAAACTAATTTCATATTTTTTGGACAATGTTTTGGTAATAAAAGCTAGATGTTTTACCATCGCGTGTCTAAATTTTTATAAAGGTAGTATATTCAAATGGAATTAAATCTAGGTTTCGGTTGAAAGGGATTAACTGGTAATGAAAATGTGTTTAAATATTTACATTTTTTTATCATTATTCTCTAAGTAACGTAATAAAATATTCGAAAATGATATAAATTATAGGAGTGGCTCAACTGGTATCAAATCGAAAGCAATAAGACTTATAAAAAAGCAAATGATCATTAATTTTAACGCTTTCGATATTGCTGTAATGACCTTGGAGCTGATGGAGAGGAAGATTGTGAAAACGATTTTGTGAAACAAAAAAAACCATTGCAAAGATTTATTTTATGTTTACCACTAAATTTGCTGTTGGTCTGATAATAAGATCTACTCCACTTTGGGTTTTTAATTTATATATTTAGTATTCTTGTGGTTTCCAAGACTTACTTGTTTGAATTTTCTGTGTTTCTTACCTTTTCAATGTCTGAGCATTATACTAATTTTAAAATACGAACTGTAGTGCCTTTAAGTCGAAGACTGATGTATCCAAAGCCTGTGATTCCTCAAATATGTGATAGTTCCAGTACCAACATTAAAGGTTCAATCGATGAAGTAAGTGTGATATTCTAGACTTTTATTTAGACTTGACAATAGTTTGAAAACTTAATTAAAAAAATATTTGTATTATTTAGATTATATTCGAATATTTTAGTTCATATAATGAATTCCCAGAAAATTATTTTTTGCATGACCTCGCTGGATCTTTCCTGGACTACATGCGCTCTTTCTGCCATGCATTTCTCAATTCCTCTATATTAGTTCATACTCTTCCTATATATATTTATTTCTCTTATTCAAATTTTCTATCGCCAATAAAATACGTTTTATTCACCCATTCAAGTTCAAATACATTTTTTTTGAATTTGTTGTGGATTGATGTTAATACTGCATTTTTAAATATAAATTTTTTTATTAAATTTAATTTATTCTTTTTAGTTTAAGAGATATATTTTACTCGATATTATTCCTCAAGATGGCAGCACCATTGGATAAAACAGCTTTTGTTAAATTTGTGGTGAAGATTTAAGTTAGCCTGAATAATTATATGCTAATTAGACGTCAGTATTCCTTTTAAACTGTGGTTTTAAGATAAATTCTCACCTAATATATTCAACTCCAATTAAAATATGTAATTAAAAATTTAATGTGGTTACAAAATTGTTTATGATGTTAATTTAAAAGGTGTTTTGCCACTTAATATTGTGATTGTATCATATGTATATACATATTTATATTAACTGTAATTATTTGATAAAAAGTAACTAAAATAAAATTTTTCTTTTTTGACCTAATTAAGAATTGACTTGAAATTATTTTTTTTAAATTACTTGTTAAAAGATATTTTTCCTAAGCAACATATATAGAAATTCCTTCGCTGTTTTTTCTTTACCCTGTTGTTCAAATACTTCCAGATTTATTGCTGAAGACACTTATTCCCACTGAAATTTTTCAAATATATTATTGCTTCATTCGCTTAATGCAGTAGCAACTGAAAACTTCTGATTGTGACTGAGAGATGGACTTTTGCGCGAACTTATGACAAGTAGTGTTGATGAAGTGATTAATTTGAGTCATGATGTCTTGATATTTTACAGGGGCTGATTCCTGTAAAATATCAAGGCTCAACACGCCCTCTCCTTGACGATGTTTAAAGTTTGGAGAATAATATGTCAACTCAAGGGAGTCCTATTAACGTAACCTTAGTTTAGATTTACCAATGAGTTTCGAGTTGTGTTGGCACATGAGTAAAACATCAAATGACCTGAAACATATTATTAGATAGAATACAAAAAGAAGAAAAATAAGAGTGTATCTGAAGTACATAGTGCTCAATCGTACATTTTTAGACAATCACATATTCCATTTGTTGCCAATCTGTTGTTTGGTATTCTTAGTTTAATATTCACTGAAGTTTTTTTTCGAAATTATCAGCACCTCTAGAATATTTTTTTTTGCTTCACACTAGCCTAAAAGTATGTCTTTTCAGTTTTCTAATAGACTTAATAGGGGTAATTAAAGAAATATATATATAGATAGATATAGATAGATAGATAGATAGATATAAGTATCCTCTTAAGAGAATCACTTTACATAATTTAATTTGAGCACTACATTGACTTTTTTCATGTATTTCTCTTTTCAAGCTAAATTTGGATGCAGAAAGAAAAACGAAAACCACGAGGATAAACTTTCTTGCATCACGTGAAATGAAGCCAGCAGGGACCTCAAGGGAAATATTAAAGCAAAAAGCATATAACATAAGACTTACCGCCTGGTTAGGGTTGAAAGGCTTCATTTTCATCATGTGTATAATGAGTTTTTTTTATCAGTCAGTACAATTCTACATACAGTACAGCTCATATCCCACCAAAACGAGTACCGTAATCACTACTCATAATGCATATAAGAAACCTGCAATAACAATTTGCGACAGAAATCCGTGAGTATTTTTAAGGATATCATTTTGGATATTGTCTTATCTTACTATCTTATAATGATACTTTGAAATAAGAAGATAATTTCTATGTTTATAAATATCTGTTTTACTTGTATTTATTTTGACAACCAATGATCAAGTTGGTTGTACGTTGGCCTCCGGTAATAGAGCTAGCCACGGTCAACACAGATTTTCTGATAATTTTCACTCCAACGCAAACAATAAAAAGCTCCATTAATTTAAATCAATAATTTAAAAGGTCACAATCTTAACTTATAATTTTAATTTTAATTTCATATCTTTTAATCATTAAACCACCCAATTAAACACGGCAAGTAATATCATCAATATCAACTACAGCCGCAAGATAGGGAATTAAGACCTCATCAAAGATTATGTGCCACTCTACTGTTTGTATTTTTTAAAATTTATTGAACGCAGTTTCATATTAAATTTTTAACTTTTGCTTGGTTTTAATTTTAGTTTTTTTGGGGGGTAAACATATTTATTTAGTATTATTTAGTTTAGTGGGAAGTTATGTCTATTCTTCGTAAATAAAAGAAAAAAGTACATATTTAACACATTTGTTAATTTTTACTAACAAGGGGAGGACAGGACTAAGGATATTCATTTTTGGACGAGAATTGGTGTAATAGTAGTACTCCATTAGGGTGTTCAACCTTTAATGTATTAGTGCTAAATGGAAAGTCAGTTCGGAAAAAATAGCCTTCGAAAAATTCATGCTTAGTTTATATACAAGTTATTTCTCTCTTTCTCCTGCGTCGCCGTGGCGTAGACGACAGGATAATAAAGTAGCATGCAATAGGTCAGGTTTCGATTTTGCAATTTTTTTTTGTCTTTTATGCAATTAAGTTTTAAATCTTTCCAGATACAGTAGTACAACTGGCAAAGCATCTACGGGGACGGATAGGGTTCGAATCGTGCGATGAACTTTTCCCCCTTACTCTTATAATTATTTTTTTTATAATTATATAAAATACTTTTGTCCTTTTTAAACAAATTTATATAATTTTAAAAATAATTAAATAATTTTAAAAAATAATAGCACGACTCGAACTCTATTCGCAAATTAAATAAATTTATTTAAGAACGAATCATTAAATATTTTATGTTATACATTGAGGGTTAAACACCCTGATGGAGTACTACTATTTTACTAAGTCTTGTTCCAAAATGAATTTCCTTATTTGTGCCTTCCCCTTGTAAGAAATATAATTTCAATCTTGCTATTGATGTCTTCCCACAGTCCTGTTATGAAATTATGAAACCCCATGATTATGAAGTATTTATTAAATCCTATTTCAAGGTAGAGCTCAGATTTTCAAGCAAAAACTTAAGCAGTGTTTGGTACAAGCATGTCTCGATTTTTAATCTTGATTGGAAAAGTATTGTTTAAGGCGATGTGGTACCCTAAAAATCATTAAACTGTCAAAAATATTTTATTGGCTTATTTGATACCTCAAATCTTTATAAACATGCCTGCACAATTTCCTGCTTTACCTGCATTTTTTTAACAAGTTATAGAGCAATATTTCATGCTGTACAGTAACTACCACGCCCACATTTCAGATTATCTGCTAGAAAAGAGCCTGATGAAAATGAATTATTTATTTTTCTACAGCGCGTAAGTGAGACTGAGATTATATATGCAGTGACAAATCATTTTAAGAAAGAATTGTGCAATTCATGCACAAATTCTAGTTTGTGTATTGTTTATTGAAGAGCAAAGTGATTTGATCATGATTTAAATATGTATCTTTCTGAAACTAAACATATAGAAGTAAACATCTCTATTCTTTAAATTTAAAAATTTTGGAATTTTTTTTTTACTTTCTCTGATTTTGTTTCTGCAAATTTTTTTCCCCTTCAAAAGTTCATCTGAAAATGGATAAGATGTGTACCAGTTGTCTCCTTTAAAATTAAGTTCTTCCCAAATGTTTTTGTGTCTCTACATATAAAAAATTTATTTTCAACAGTGCCTTCCTTTTTCTAAATCTGGATCGATTTCAGTGGAGGAATCATACTTATTGTTATACTCTTCATCAAGCCGCGAAATTTAATGCTCACAAATGTTTTTGTGTCTCTACGTATAAAACATTTTCAACAGTGTCTCAATTTTTTAAATCTGGATCGATATCAGTGAGGGAGCTTGCTGTTATACTCTGCATTCGATTTTTCCTCATCATAACGCGAATAGAATTTCTTCATCCAAAAATACTGTTGTACTACATTTATTAAGTACTGTATTTATTAAATTACTTAAATATCACATTTCTTCATCATAACTACAATAATACACCATAGCACAAGGAAGATTTAAAACGTGTTTATGCATTCATAACTGTAACGGTGATTCACGCGCAGGGTATGATATACCCGAAGAGGTGATATCCAAAAATGCATATTTAGAATTCGCCTACAAGCTAAGGCCCCTCAAAGGATATGACTTTGAAGTCAGCTACACGAGAAACTGTCCATTTTCTAAGAAAGGTTTAGAAAGAGTGTTGAAAAAAGTTAGACGTTGGAGAAGCGCGAGTAGTGCCGGGGTAATGATGAAACTGGCTGTGAAGAGTTTAAGCGTTATTTATAGGGGAAATAACGTATTTATCAAACACTTAAAAAAATCTTACAAGCAATATTTTTATTTTTTGCCTTAACAATTTAAAATTTTTTTTTCCTATTGAAATGCTGTGACGATGTTCTTCACTGAATAATATACACTTAAGTCTATGAGGAAAAATTAATCGAGAAGTGTGGTGGAGTTTCTATAGATAAATCCAGTTATTTTTTTATATATATATATCTTCCAAAAATTATCATATAACTGCGAAAACCAAATAGTTACAAGACAATTACGTATTTTTTATTATAGTGCATGAACAGTTTTTAAATTTAATTATTACTTTGTTTTATAATTTTCAGAGTCCCTAGGAGTGAATTTTGTGCTTTGTTTCCAAATCTTTGAGAGAAACCAAATGATTTAACTACATTTTGTTTAAATGCACCTCACTATTGCCAGGGAAACGTGTCCGATTTAATGGTTGGTCCTTCCTCTACTTTTTTTTCAAGTAACTTAATTGATTTAATTATTTAGAAAAATCAATTTTAGATATTTTTGTTTTATTGCCAGTATTTAGTAGTATTGTTGAGATAATTCATTATCGAATATTCGTATGCTATACTCGCAGATATACTTTAGATTGCAATCAATCTTACAAGGGGAGGGCACGGCTAAGGAAATTCATTTGGGAACGAGAGTTAATGTAATAGTAGGAGGAAGTGGGGTATCAATGTATTAGCGCCGAATTGCCAGTCAGTTCGAAGAAAATAGCCTTCGAAATTCAAGCTTAGCTTATGTACAATTAAATTTTGATTAGCGTTACAGACGCAGTGGCATAGATGATAGCGAACCTGCTTACCACGCGGCTGTCTAAGGTTCAATCGAGTTTTTTGTTTTGTTTTATTTTTTCAATTCATTTATTTACTTTTACATCAAATAAATTTATTTAAAAACGACTAATTAAATATTTTTTAATTATAAATAATTAATTTAGAAAAATATAATTTAAGAGATATATATTATTTTTATTATATTAATTATAAAATAATTTTTTATAAATATTTCATTTATAATATACTTTATATTATAAAACTGTTTATAATTAATATTTTTATGTAAAACATTATTTAATATTTACTATACTACATTTTTATATTAAATATTGTTTATTATTAATTATATTTATAAAATATAATATAAATATTTATATAATCATAGTAATTATTTTACTTTGAAAAATACAAAATAATTTTTTAAAAAATATCACTTAATATTTTATTAAACATTCTAAATAAATATATTTAATTGTAAAAATAATTAAATGAATTGAAAAAAAAAAAAAAAAAAAAAAAAAAAACTAATCGCGTGACTAGAACTTGGCCGTCCACTTGATAAGCGCTTGGTATCATCTATGCCACCGTGTCTCTGACATTAATAAAAAATTAGTTGTATATAAGCTAAGCATGAATTTCGAAGGCCATTTTCTCCGAATTGACTGGCCACTTGGCACTAATTCATTGAGGGTTGAACACCCTACTAGTACACTAAGTCTCGTCCTCAAATGAATTTCCTTAGTCGTGCCCTCCCCTTGTTAGTCAAGAGCATCATTCGTTGTTTTTTATTGCTGTGATTTATCATATCTACAATCATAGTTTTAATTTTTTCCCATCTTATTATTTAAAGAACTGCATAAGTTCCCCTAATTTAGAGACAAAAGTTAAGGTAGTTTGAGATTCATGTTTTCAGGATTTACACTTTTTGTTTAATCTCTCTTGTGTCCATCCTTTGTCTGGGTATTTGGTGGAATGTTTCAGTTGAAATTAAAGTCTAATATATATAGAAGACCCCTCGCAGAACGCTATATAATTTTCTTATTATCGAAAACAAAAAACTCGAAAAGTAATATTTTTGGTTTGGAATATTCATTAACAAAATTATTTTGATTTTCTAAATTTGCATTATAAGTACTAAAGCACATGTGTCTTTATGCAGATAAAAGACACGCATTTGTATTTCTTTCCTCTAATAGATTCCAAAGCTTGGATATTTTACTCAAGATAAAAGTGATGAAGTTGAAAAAACAGCTTGGGAGTTTTTATTGAATTCCAGCTCTCAGCGATGGTCGTCGTTCCAAGAAGGAAGTTCTCTTGAGTATTGTACAGATTTTTATTTAAATTTCAACATATATATACTTCTTTCAGAATACATTCATTTCATATTCCCTGTTCTTAGGATATGTCATTAATTAGCAAGATATTTTTTTTCTTTCAAGGAAAATATAAGTATTATTTTCTTATATAAGTATTGTTATACTACCATAATTTTCCTATATTTCTCTTGATATGTTGCAATACATAATAAATAAATCTTTTCCGTGCCGCACCAGGAATATCACCTTTGCTTACGATGAAACGTTAAAGACTGTTGTCAAGTGTCTGTCAATAAATCTCCATATCAGCGGCAAAAGCGAACCACAAGTACGTGAGTTAAGTGAGTATTAAGCATACAATAAAACATTTTTTAATGAAACTCTTACCGTCCTGTTGACAGTTTACTGAACCAGCGTTCAATGGAAGAAAAATCAGTTTTTCACCGTCGCAAATTCAGTTAGAATTTCTGATTGGGCTCAAAGCTCGGTTTGATTCAACCACGCTTGTGCTATAAGCGTAGTCTATTTTGATCAATTAAGTTGATAATTGTAATTGAGTACCCGAGATTAACAAATTAGTGATGAAAGAAAATGGAGTTTCAATCGGTGGTTTAACTTCGTTTAACCGGCCTTTGTTGAATTCCAGGTTTCCCATCCCAATTCAGTTAGCCGTGAATATGGTGCCAAAATTGAAGCATTAACATGTGAGTTAAGTGAGTATTAAAGCTTAAAATAATAATTGAGAGGTATTTAATTTGATGTGCGTCAAATTCGAAGGGAAAACCCTACGATTAAGCGCGCATTTTATCCTTTCCTTCGAAAATATAACTTATCTGCCTTTAGGCTTCATATTTATCTTAATTTTGGTTATTCGTTACAGATTGGCTTAATTCTGTTTTTATATTTGCGAAGTTTTCTATTATTCGATATTTATGCAGGACTTGGAGAGAGAGAAAACACTTTAAGACTATCTAATTCAATCCCCTTTCTTAAAGTTTTAAGCCAAGCACTGAAGACCCGCCGTGTAGGGGAGGATGCACAGTAAATCTGACGAGAGCTCAAACGTCTTCCTATTGGTGCGGTGTGAAAGCTAGGAGAGGAGGTGCCAGATCAGGTGTCGTCCTCGTCACTTGACCATGATTCAAAAGTATGAGATCCGTCGCCAAAAGCCTTCGAGTAGCTGAAATGTGCGATATTAATATTCACTCACTCATTGAAATTTTATTTGTCAGTTAAAAAGATGAAAGGCAAATAAAAAATTCATCGATAGGGGAAAAACACTGTTACGCCATAGCTGCAGCTTCAAATATAATGCTTTTAAAAATCAATGTATGTATTTATATTGATATTCATTATATTATAAAAAGTATGTAAGCAATTTTTAGCAAATGTTTCTGCATAATCTAAAAAATTGGAAAAGGGTTTGGTACGATTATATTGCTATCCTGAATCAGTGTAATTATCTGGACTATAACAAATGAACAATTATAAGCAAATTTTGAAGCTACACAAATAAAATATCAAATTATGCAATATTATATTAAAACTTAGCTTTGGCTTTTAATAAAAGAAATCTTATAAAAATAGTGTTCATATATTAACGATAAATATGAAAGAAATTTAAAGTCATTAAAGCCTTTAATGATTGGTATAATGAAAACGTTGTTTTTATATATAATCGCATTTATCTATCAAGGAATCAATGATTTTAATCGTAAAAAGCGCACGCATAAGGTTTTAATAAAGTAAAATGATTACTTTAAGCAAATAAATTTTAGAATTGCTTTTAATATTATGGTTGTAATAGAAAATTATAGAAAAGTTAAAAACAGTGTGTGTTTATAGACAATCACTACTCAAGTAGCATATAAGCACAATTCAAATTTTTTTACATTATATGTATATATATTTTTTAGAAGTTTTTATATGACTGTATTAAATTATCTGGAATTGAAAATAACATGAAAGGTGTATTGCATTAATTTTGAAAAAATTGAATTTCGTATACTTTATTTTTTTAATTTAAATGTTTATAAGAATTTCACAAAACACTGCTGCATTAATTCCTGTTAAGTAAATTTGATGTACTAAATGGTATATACAGAATAATTTCAACGAAATTTTATCGTGACAATGCATTCTTTTATTAAGTAGTTTGTCTATCCGAGTCTGCCGACTGAATGGGTCCCTATATTTTACTTTCTTACGAAATTTCTCTTACGGCAATTAAAAAAAACATTGTTTAGGAAAAGAAGGGATGAATTTCTGTGGAATTTATTTGATATACAGAACTTTCTTGTATTTTTTTAGCATATGCACCTCTATACTCTGATCATAGGAAAATATATGTATAATTGAAATTTAGGTATAAAATTTCCAACATTGGAGAAAGTAATTTCAGGTTTTTAAAAATCCCTATGTAATTGCTTACAACTTTTGTAGGAGAGGAATTATTAAAAAATTTGAGGAAGGAAATTTAAGAATTGTTAGCAATATATATATATGTCGTGTTTTAAGTGAAAACCAAGTATTATTTAAAAACAGTTTATTATTCAAAGAGCAATTTGTTCGTCTGCTCTGAGAGGAAACGGACACGCAAATGAAGTATAAGTGGCTTCCCACTCATATCCAGATGTTCTAAGTACCCTTCTTATTGAGGAGATAGATATGAAAGTTAAGTATGACATATGATGTAATAAAAATTAATGGTTGGGGATTAAAAGTGTTCTGATTATGGCCATCTGTTCCTCGAAAGAAATGGGTACTTAATTTAAGACTTGAAAATGTAACGGAAAATAAAAGTTAAATGTTGTATAGCGAATTTAATTTTAGATCTAAATTAACTATATATGTATATAACTTTGAGAATTTCAAACAATAAGCTGGGGACTTGGCCCTTATCATGAATTAATTCTTGCAGGACTATAACCGGAGTTCTAAACTATGTATATGCATTTACTTTAAATCTTGAGAAAAAAGAATTATTTTATCCTTGGCTCACCCACCAAGTGTTCTTTGCAATTCATTCTCCATTCGTTCCAATTAATCCTTTTCATGTCGGAAGGGCAATCAAACCAGGATACCGTTATAATGTAGATATCCATCTGGTAAGTAAGGTTTTTAAAAATTATTTGTGATTTGTGTGCTTAGTTAATTGTGTGTTTTGCGAAAAACATGAAAACTAAGATTTTCAATTTTAGGGCTATTTTAAACTATTTCTAAAATATATGACACAAGATCAGAATGAATGAAAAAAAAAATGTTTGACGTAAAAAGTTTTCATTCTGCAATTATTCAGCTTTTTAACATGAATCCAAACTGTTGAATAGCGTTTCTCAAACTGTGGGGTGCGTCCCTGTAGGAAGCGCAGTAAATCTACGGGGGGGGGGGCGAGCATATTAAAAAGTCGAAAACAAAATTTTATTTAAAGCATTTACACTGATATACAACACGTATAAATGTATTAGAACAATGCATTTTATAATTAGTTTAACAATACTAAGTTAAGAACAAGTTTGATAATTATTAATGACCCTACATGGGCTGGTATTAGCACTTAACTTGATAATTTGCACGATTTATAATTAATCCCTCAATTACCGATTAAAAGTCACGCGATTCACTCCCCAATTTCCACGTATACGCGTGAATGTGTTTTTGGGGGGGGGGCAAAAATCCTCTGAAATAAGTAATTCCTTCACAAACACTGTTAAGGTGCTTTTATTGCATTCCAAAGCCTTCGGAATAATTTTAGGGATAGCATTGCACTGAAAAGATTGTACTTCGTAAAGACTTATCTATACGTCCAGAAAATTAATGTTTTGGCTGAGCGAGACATTTATATATGCGCCAGTGTCACTTAAGAAGTTAAAGTCGTATTGTAGCTTTAGCGAAACAGTAGTATTAATGAATTCAATACATTGTTATTGTATGGAAGGGGGTGCGATGCAAATTAGGATTGAATATTGGGCGAATATTGAAAGTTAAAGATCCACTGCTGTAGAGGAGATAGTTTGTGAATCCCTTTGGTAATCTCTCCTACCCTTTACACCTATGGAGTTTCTAAGTCCTGGATGATTCCTGGAGGAGAATAGTTTTTCGAGAAATCTATTCTCCTCCTAGAAGTAATGAAAACTTCTCAACACTGTCCATAACGAATACATCATGTTGATACTTTTCTTACTGATCAGAAATTCAGTATGCTTAAGAAAGTCTATTAGATGAGATTCCATTCATAAAAAAAGAATTCACCTCCTAAAAATCAAAAAAAGACATCCCAATTGCCATTTTTGTACATCACATTCACAGAATCTATGTCCAACATATGGAAGTCTGTGCTTTCATTCAAAATGATGCCCAGATCAGAGAATAGACGATGTTACCGTGGTGCCAACCTCTTCCGCTAGAGAGCATAAAATGAGTCCCTAGATTTCTCCAGATAAAGGTATTTTGAGAATTCATGTTAAGGGGAATCTGGAATAGTATTGGGTTGATGCATAATTATCCGGCGTTTTTTCAACAAATTTTATTTAACAAAATCAATAAAAATATTTGAGAAAAACATGTTTCAACGATTATTCGGGAGCGTAGTCACCGTCTACTTCAATTATTGCTTCCCATTTGTTTGGCATACGGTCGATTCCGCGAGTGAAGAAGACACGATTCTTAGAGGCGGTCCGCGCTTTGACATCGGCCACCAAGTCATCCAATTGTCTTTTCCGAGCCTGATCGTCGAAATCCGATGGCTGACCTCTTCATGACTTATCCTCTAAGCTGGTATCACCTGACTTGAAACGGGCAAACCACTCCCTACGCTGACTTTCGCTGATTTTTCTTTTACCAAAAAGTTCGTTGAGATCACGAAATGACTGTGCTGCTTTCCATACTTTCTCGAAGTGCTAGATCCTAATATGGCGAATATCACTATGGTTTTCGACACGCTTTTTCTAAGACAATATAGAAGATTATTTTTATACAAAAATAATAAGCAAAACGCTACTTTTCACTAATGAAAAACACGCTGATATAAACGCCGGATAACGGAAACGCTGGATGCATCAACCCAATAATTGAATAGAATGATCTCCCACCAATCCCTAATCCAAATTCGATGTTTTCATCACCATCCGAAACTGACTCTCTATACACAGAAGTAAGAGGGGCTTCTATAAACGTCTTCTTGAAAACAGAATTCTCGCATGTATAATTCGGGAGACAGTGACTGTTAAAACTTGTGTTCCAGTTGCAGGAAGAATTTCATGAGATATCTTGAATGGTTTTGCTGTGCTGTTTTGCCTCACCGCAATAGATTAATATCGATCTTCATTTACCATGATTTTTCAGCACCTTTTCAGGTAATTATTTTCCACTTGTATGAACCTTTTCGCACTTCCATAAATTTTACGCAACAACGAACATTCATTTGAATTGTCTAGGAATCTGTACATTAGACAGCTTTGTTTCAACACTCTTGGACATTCGCAATGTTCTCTACTAATCAAATGCTTTCGGTTGTAAACTTGAAAATTTTTCGCCAATTCCACCAAATGTAGCAAAATAAAAAAAAAAAAATACAATTATAATAAAACTTCTATGATAGTCACAGATGTCTTCAAACGAACAAACTGTGGACAATCCCATGTGCGCCTACAAAGAATGTATTTGCAGTAGCTTAAGGTATCCGACTATACTTGCGACTACTTTTTTAAAAAAAATGGTGTTATGGGGATTTTTTATTGTTTTTAGATTTGTTCAGTACATTTTAAGAAAAATATGCTAAAATTAAGAAAAGAAAAAGAAATTATTATTATCAAAATGGAAAAAATGGGTAAAAATTTACAAAAAATAACATAAACGCTGTTCATTCTGTCCCAGAAGTTTATGGACAAAGTTTCAATTTTTCAACTCTGATGTGTTCTATGTTATTCTTTTATGAAATGACCTTCATAATAATAAATATTTAATATTTACAAAAAAATGAGTCCTTTATGTTACATATTATATGAAATTGCTTAAAATAGTAGTGATTATATTAACATATAAGGGACTGTAAATTTTTTAATAAAACATTTATTGATAGATATCAATGTTAAAACACTTCTACTATTATACAGAACATACACAAAAAATTTCAGTTAATCTT
>BMAO01023659.1:0-19766 GCA_019973975.1 Trichonephila clavata
AACATGTAAAGAAAAAATTTCTGATTCAGATTGAAGTATTGCTATGACAATGGCCGAAGCAGAAGAAAATAACATATGGCTTAGAAGCAACTATAGTATGGTTTATGATATGTTATTTTATTATATAAGCTTTATTCC
The DNA here is from genome assembly GCA_019973975.1 of Trichonephila clavata. Taxonomy (NCBI): domain Eukaryota; kingdom Metazoa; phylum Arthropoda; class Arachnida; order Araneae; family Nephilidae; genus Trichonephila; species Trichonephila clavata. The sequence continues at coordinate 139 of BMAO01023659.1, forward strand.
TATAATAAAAAATGAATGTTAGAGCATTTTTTCCCTTATTTTTTATCACGGTTTTTTATAAAAAAATTGTCCCTTATTTTAGTTTCAAAAAATTACAAATTAAATATTTAGAATTTCCAATCTTAAGAGTTAAAATTACACTTTGTTCTATTCATGATTGCTCTATAAGAAAAATTTAAGCAAAGACGTCATTGGCTGATTAAAACGTTTTGATGTTTGTAAGGATTTTAAAATATCTACCCTTTTACAGGGCTATACATACTTTAAGTTTGCCAATAATATTTTAAGTTTTCCAATTAGGATAAATACTCCAGAAAGTTTTACATCAATCAAATAATTGAGAAGGGCCTTTAAAATAATTGTAACGTTAGAAATGTAGAGAAAAAATAAATGAGAAGCATTATGATTTTACGCTTTTTCCAAATCTGGTAAGAGTAGGGAATCAAAATGCTTTTCAAAGGTAAATTTCAAATTTTAAACAATTTTTTAAGATAGTTTAGTGCATTGGAATCTCTTTCGTATTTTGTTGTATTACTAAACAAGTGTTTTGAATGTTGGGGAATTACAAAACGTTTTTATTATTTTCGATCATTTTAATACATATTTTTAGAAAACTGGGATTTAAATTTTTTTTGTTTTTTTTTTGTTTGTTTTTGTCATTTTAACAGAAATTTTTACTAAATCTGAAAGGCAAAAATAATTTATTTCCTACTTTTGAATATTACTTCATAACCAAAAAACCTTAATCTTCATGAACAAATGTAATAGACGTTTACAAACGTGTTATGTAAATAAAGAAATTATTTCTGTATGTAACGTTTTAAGACCTATTTTTTTCAATCTTAAATTTTGGAGATTAATAAAAAAATATCAAAAATTTTAAATTTTTGAAATTAATATATATATTTTGAATATTTTTGTCCTAATTTTATCCGTAACTTATTACTTTCATTTTACTCTTGATATTTCTGCACTAATCATGCATAAAAACGTCATAAACTAGGAAATGAAATCTGAAAGCAATATCTCCATTTATTTCAAAGATATGGGACACCGAGTACAACAAAGATCAGCTAAAAATGTCATAATAATAGATAAAATATGGACGTGTCTAATCATTGCAGGAGATAAAATTGTTACCTTGTGATGTTATACAATGAGGATTTTCTATCTTTGATATAGTTATGTTACTTGGCATAGTTTGGCCTTTGTCTCTTGGAGCCACTTTGAAGTAATTAATCACTTGATCTTTGATAGCCGAGACCACATGATTTCCAGAAGATTGAATTGCATTAAATTGAAAATGCTTTTCATAATTGAAGGATTATTTGGGTTTCAGACCCAGATATAATATTTATTCAAATAGAAATATCCGAAAGTATAAACTGAGAAAATAGAATGCTTCTGAAATGATTCCAAAGACTGTGTGTGTGTCTTTACTTAATGCTATGTAGAGAAATGGAGGCAAAATATACCATTTTTTTAATCTGTTTTTACGTTGATATCATTTACTGACATTGTCAGGAATAGGTAACTAAGAGGGCTTTTTGATCCCCTTTGTGGTTGCGTAATTAAACACAAGCGTCACATAAATTTTAGCATTTTTTTTTACTCTTTGTCATATACTGTCGTCTGAGAGATTTCATTCATTTCATATACCACTATTGACACTGGCCTCTCCTGAACATCAAGAACTGTCTCCGTGGACACCGAGAATCATGCGTCGATTCTGCTTTATTTTGAATGCTCAAGATTCTCCCAACCCTTCTGAAGGATACCAGAAATTTGCAATCTCGGGACAAGAAAGTGTGCATCAAATTTATATATTCGCATTAATTCCCCATCAGCCCCCCCCCCAAGTTTTTTTTTTAAATAATAAATTTACGTTTAGTTATTGTAATTCTAGTTTTTCTTTTCTATATTCAGAGTAACGAAAGTATTTTTTAAGCATTATTGAGCCACAAATCAATAAGTAAAAAATAAATACTACCGAGAAGCCTTGATACAGAGAGTCTTAACTTTTTAAAGTTAATACAGATCCTAAACTATTCCGTGGTTGGGTTGAGCTATTTTTTCCATTCTCTCATAGGGTTTACTACCCTCTGGTTAAAGTAAGCCAGGGGTTTCCAAAATACATTAGCAACCTTTATTGGTTTTCAACTTTCTGTCTGTGGTTAACCAAACCTTCCCCCCCCCTCTATCTTTACCTAGTTTTAAATCACAGATTACAATTAAGCAAAAGTTATTATAAGAAACAACTATTTATGAGGTATACTTTGGTAAAAGTGAATTTGCGCATTATTATTATATTTTAGAAAGAGCACAACTTGGCCAAATAAGCCCCCCAAAATATCCAATCAGCCTGATATAGAGTACGTAAACATTAAAAGAAGTACTCTTATAGAAATGATAGTAAACAATAATACATTGTTCTTTTCTGTTCGAATCATTTTATTTTCTCTTGTATATGTTATGTAAATGCTTTGTCTCTTATATGCTTATCGAACAAAGTCGAAAATTTACATCGAAAAATAATTGCTGAAATTGTGTGCTGAAAAATCAAGCCTTAATGAAATATCTCCAAATTTTAAACACACCCTATATCTTAAATGGATATATGTTTTACAAGTCTTTAATACAGTTTTATTAAATATGATATTTATGTCAATAAAATCAAACAATCTCAAAGATTATTACTTTCATAACCAGAAGACTTTTTTATTCATTAGCTAAGATCTTGAAGCGCTCCTTCAGTCTCCAGGAAAGATTTACAATTCCTTTAAACCAATTGGATGAAACCTTCAATTATGACCAGCTATAGTTACCGGATCTGGACAGATTTACTGTACTATTTTGATCGATTTGAGGCAATTTACTCGCCCATGCTTCGCAACTAGGAATGGTTGGAGGAAATTCCCTTTCGACATAGTTATCAAAAGGGTCGCAATAGACACAGATTTGTGTGGCTGAATGTAGTCAGCTCAAATCAACTCTGCTCCCTGAATGTCATCTCCAAACTCCCCAAAGGCTCGCGACTTTGTGGTGACCCGAAAAAGAAACACAAGATGACAACTCAAGAAAATATGTTTCCTTTTGGGAATCTAATACTGCCTCCTAATTAACTTTTATTGGGGTAACCAGTCACGGTATATATGTCAAATTGATTCTCCATCTAAACTCAAGACTTCATATCACATCAATAAAAAAAACACTTCAAATGATGCTCTCTATACAATAGGTGCTGTACGGCTATTTCAAAATCGATCGGAAAAATTACTGTCGCTAAATGGCATAGCTCAGAAAATCCCTCAAACCCCCCCCCTCCAAGATGTGGGTGACTTCTCCTGTGCATTCCAACTAGCAACGACAGGAGAAAAATAGCCTAACAACGGGACCTTTTGGGAATTCCCTTTCCTGCATAGTTGTCGAAAAAAGCATCGAAACAGACACAAGCTTCCCTATCTAGAGATTTACAGCCAAAAACAGTAACAAAGACCACCACGCGTAACCCTTCCCCGACAGAAAGGTGTAATTCCATAACACAGGGGCACTCGAAGATGTAGCATTGAATCTCCAAAATCATCAAAGGAAGTAAGGAATGCTTTTAAATTTAAATCGATTTAATTGCAAGAAAAGGAACGATATTATAAACTTAAAATCAAATTATTACTTGACACAGATGAGATGAAAACAACTATAATATAAATTTTTGTTTTTATTACTTACTTCGACACGTCTCTGTACCCGGATCGAATTTCTTCCGGGAGTTGTCACACTTGCACGTTGCCTTTTGGAGACTCACATCAAAAATGCATCGAACATCCGTTCCGTTCCCGCACATGTAAGGGTTGGCGACACATTCGTCTACATCTTGGCACAGGGATCCGCTCGTGCCATTCTTACATTCGCACTCCTTTGACCCATCTGCTCTGGTTATGCATTTGCCGGCATAGTGACAATCGATGTCCTTGCTACACTGAGTCTCTGCTACATTGCAAAGATATGATAGTGTTAAGTGCATATTTACAAACATTATATCTGAATTAAAGTAAAATAAGAAGAAGTATATATAAATTCAAAGTAATTATAAATGCATCTGCATGAAAGTTATTTATTGTTTTGTCCATCTTTTCTCATGCACATATTCATTCTTGACTATGATTCAAAATTGTACGCCACCTAAGTCCCCCCCCCCATTTTGCTGTAGAAAATAGGTTCCCAAAGGGGATTTTGAGGACACTTGGAGGTCCTCGTGCAGTCTGAAAGGTTCCATGACAAATTAAAATTAATTTTGGGAGGCATGGACAACTTAAAGTGGTCCACGAAAAGTTTAATATAAAATATTTGTGACCCATACAGTGAAAGTTAAAATAAATTAGTAATTACTTTTAGTGTTAATTTTAAAAAAAAAAAGAAACGAGTCTTACAGTAGTCGCATATGATGTGTAACATATGACTTGTTATCGTGGTAAATACGCAATAGTGACTTTAATCCCGAAAAAAATGAATCGGGTATGACTGGAAATAATTTTCTATCGAATAAATATATCATTAATGCAAATTCTATTTAATTAACACAATTAATAATGCATTTTTTTTTATCAAAAATATTTATTCTTGTTCAATTTGGGGAAGAGCGGAAACAATAGATTCATGAAAACTAAAATATGACACATATACTTGTGATTTCAAAGTATTTTAAAAATCGTTGAAAAACAGCGTCAATAACAGTACCACTGTTAGTTGTCGAAACATTTCGATTTGTGTTCATTTCGAGCTTGAGTTCATCTTTCAGAAAAGTTATGAGCGGCTCAGCTTCGGGCAAACTGAAGTTAACGTTAAAATCACCACTCAAAATCATGGGAAGCGAGTGATATTTTTTTTTTTAAAAAAAAAGAGCTGAACCACCTTCGGTATACGGTAAAAGTGCAAAATGCGGGAAATCTTTAATTTTTTTAACTGTTTGATTCGGAGAAATGTATGTGACCACCAAAATGACTGTTTGTCCATTTTCAAATAAGCATTCTGCCGCACATATGCCCTCAATATATTGACCAACCATACCCAGAGCTATGAAACAATCTTTTATATTTATATCTCAATTATGGGAGAAATTATCGCAAGTTCGACTTGCTTGGTAGTCAAGGTGCGATGACCCCGGTGCACAGCACCACCTAGCCCATTGGTAGTTACACCACTGTACTTTATTAAATTTATATAAGATTTTTTTTGTTACATGTCTTTAAACATTTTTAAATAAAACTATTGAACAGAATTGGAAATAAAGAACTGTTCTGAAATATTTCAGGAAAGGGAATAATTTAAATCACATTACACTATTCATTCCATTATTCTTTTTAATTTCTCTTTTTATTAAACTGTTTAAAAAAGGATTTTGATGCAAGTTAATATTGAGGAATATCACAGAAAATTGTTTTGAATGAATAGAAATATATATATATATATATAAAGGTTTCTGTCTTAACTAAAACTTATATTTTTATAAAATTAATTACTGTACAAAATTCGGAATATTCCTTATTTCACACTCATTGAAGATATTTAATTATCATTGTAGATCTATAACAAATGAAAAACTGATGTTCCTCAGACAGAAACGAAACAGCGTAAAAAAAGCAGTTTCTTTGCATAACTAGAATGTCCGCCAGTTTTTATGTACGTGAACCATGGGTTGGGCAGTAAAAGAAGGGTCAGTTGTCATATAAATAGTCTTAAAGCTGGTTGTAAACTGGACCCTCAAAGAACAAAAATAGAATGTCTCGAGCTCGGATTGCACTTGGAAACAAACAGAATATATCTCTCAACTGTTGTAGAAGAGGCTTGTATGATTCTGTGATACCATTTTCTTTCATCATGACAGCTGTCAGAACATAATCATCAGAAAATGGAATAAAGTAAAAGCAAATTTGGAAAAATAATAGCATGGAAAAAAAATGTTTATTTCAAAGTCGAGAAAATATAGAAAATTAAGAAAAAAAGGCTTATAATTTATCTTTTATGAAGAAACTATTTACCTTCGATCATTAAGAGCAGCACTACACGAGTACTTGGCCTTTCCTTTAGAAGCGCCCATTCCCCCCTCCCAAAAGAGGGCGCTTTCATTGCTTTAGAGTTGGGATTTCTGTCTACGGGACCCTAATTGCTACTAAAGTTGGACCCCGAGACGAGGCTAGCGAAGAGACACCCCAAGGCGCTGAATTGGTCAAATCAAACAGCGCACTCTTCCCCCGACTTCCTGTTACGCATTTCCGTCCCTTTTTACGAAATCACTCCAACAACCGAGAGTAAAGATGTTACACATCAAAAATAAAGCATTATATATATAGGTACAAAAAATAGAAGTAAAGACAAGTGTCACCCGGTGGAAGTCAGGCAGATTGCGGATGCAGCCGTCTACGCAGGTTTAAATAGGAACAGAATCTCGCTGCTTCATGCAATAACTTATTTACAATATGGCAGTATAAGAGTCGAGCACTTAGTCAACAGTTTGTTTTATGTATGATTGTAAATGCAAAACGATTCCTCAGTTTTGAAAAGATAGCAGTAGAATTCTTTGAATATTGCTTTGAATAATTTTTTTAAAATACAATTTATATCTTCTCGTACATAAATTTATTAGTCGCCCATCCGGCATAGTGGTTAATGACCCTGATTGTTGTGCCGTTGGTGTCAGTTTGAAACCCGGGGAAAGCATGGATGTTTGCAAATATAAAGTGTCTTCCTAATGATCCGTAAAAGTCTAATTAGCCGTCGAGCCTCCTCTCGTGAGGTTGGTGAAAAACGAAGAGAGCTGGCCACTCCCAGGTGTTCTCCCTCAAAATTGGGGTGGAATCGAGCCAAATCCCACTGTCACACCTGTACGGTACTCAAACATTCAGCTGACGACAGACGTAAATGTAGCCCTTGCCACGATGAATTTCACAGGCCTTGATCTGATGTCTCTGTAGATCAGGTGCAATAAGTAACAACAACATATTTCTATTAAACTTTTTATTTATAAAATACTCTTTTATTTATAATATTCATTAATATCATTTTCTGGACACCAAAGGCAAATTTATAATTTTTCTCTTATGCATTGAAATAGTTATTTCATGTGGAGGTATAAAAAAATTCCATAAGCAAAGAAAATTTAAAAACCTGTGCTCTAGAAGAATGTTAATTTAAAAAACATAATTACAATCTATATATTTTTCTGATTAACAAAAATCAGACTTTAGTTCAACATATCAAGTTTCACATTTAATTTCCATAACCTTCGTATTAGAACAGTACAGAGTTGTGGTAGCTGATTGGTCATAGCATCGAATTCTAGTCGGCAATGTTTCTGTGAATCCACATATCCTGATTCTACTAAAGCTGGGTGGTGTAGAGAGTTTGATTCATGTTTAATCTGTAGAAGTTCAAAGTCCTCTCACTGACGCCCCATGGATATGAAGAGTGAAGTGGCAGACCACATCATTTGAATAACATATATCGTTAGTGGGCATTAGTGAAGGGTAGAACTGACTGCTGAAAGAGTTTAATAAAACAGTAACAAACTGTATAGAGCAACATGAGAACTATTGCTATCGAATTTCATTTATAATTTTAAAACATGGTCAAGCGTTAAGCAGAGATCTGGTTTCTGGCTCTCCTAAATTTTAGTAAAGTTCCTTGAGAGAGCTTTGAAACTCGCTCAATTAAACATGCGGCACCATCTACTCTGTGGGCTTCGGAGTCTTAAAGGTAGCGTGCCCTCTTCGTAAGCCCAAGGTTACGAGTTCGACCCCGGCTGGAATCGATAGATTTTCTGGGTAGGAAAATAGTAGGTAAACATGTCATATGATTATTTGGCATGTAAAAGATCCCTTGAGTATCAATTTGGCTTTGATACTCAGAAAAAGTAAATCATGGCAATATTTAGCATCCGACGAGAGTTTGAACTGATAAATTTCAAACGTCACTATTTGGTAGCGGAAGCCGCGACTAGCTGGCGCTACCAATGAAATGGCTTCCACTCTTGGCGATCTGCCGTGTCTGCAAAGGCTTAGTAGCAAATATACAGCCCATTACGGAGAAAAAAAAACTCAGTGGGACAAACCTTTGGTGAAGCAAGGTTTGAACTCGTGGCTCCCAGTCACAAAACTCATGACCTCTCGACCAATTCAATGGCATCAAATGAGAATGATTAAAAATTTTAAAATATAAAACAGAAAAAGAGCTGAAAAAAGCCAATTAGGATGGTTCAAAACAATTTTTTCCCCAAAATTTCAAAATCTATCTATGCGTAAAAGATGTTCTTTGTTACACATATGAAGGGAAAACTAAAATAAAAAATTAATTATTTCGTTAAATATTGATGCAAGGAGAATGTAGTTTAGGTATTTGATATTTTTTATGGTAAAATAGTATTTTTTAAAAAAAGAAACAGCAATTTAGTATTTTTTAACATTTATTGCGATGAAACGACACCTTCTGAATAATTACAAGATAAAAAAAGAAACATCAGGTACATTTAAAGCGGCGGGGTCATATTTTTAAAAATATTAAATGTTTTAAAAACCTACCGCCGAAATGATAGTGCATAAAGCGAAAGTCAAGAAAAAGCTTGGATGGACCGTGTAACCACGATCTACCCTAACATTTATCCTTGCTAAGTTAACTTTACTTTAGAATTGCACGAGAAAGATTAAAACACGAATTTTGAATCATGATCAGAATGATGAAAGACGTTATGTGTAGAATGTTAGTTAAATTGATTAGTTACTAAATAGTTCCCAATTCGTAATAAGGCATATATGAGGAATACAGAGTTAATTAATCCTGAAAATAAATTCATGATTCTTTAATTTGTGTGATGGATACTCGCTAAAATAATCAATGTAAACCTCGTCTTGAGATAAATAGAAGAAAAGTAATAACGAAAATAGGGGGGGGGGGAGTCGAAATTGCAAAAAAGATAATAATAACAATTTTGAGATGTGAAAACAAATTATCCTAAATTTAAATTCAAAGTATTTAAATAAAATAAGTGTATATTTATACTAATAATTGGCAATATTTTTACTATAGAAAGAAATGCAATGCCATTTTCTTTCTCGTCTTGATCTAAAAACATCTCTACTACTCAAATTTGACACACTTCCATTTGTGGCATATGTTTATAAAGAAAATTAGCAGGAAATTTAAATGGACAAACTAGAAGAAATAAAAACGACAGAAATAAACTAAAGCATTCTAAATGAATCAATAGAAATAAGAGAGAATCTCACAAACATATCCAATTAAATGTTTCAAGAAAACTAAACCATCATATAATTTCATAAAATCGATTTTTTTCAAATTTAGTTTTAAAAAAATAATACATATTTTTCTGATTCTAAATACTTATATATTCGTTGATAAAATGACCCCAAAATTTGAAAAACAAATTGATAAAAATTGTAAGCAAAGACCATTCCTTACATTTTAAAATAATAGTTCCTTTTATGTTTGATGAAATTAAGCCATTAATTTTTTTCATCTAAAAAAAGAGTATTTTTCTTTATATAATGTCTAATTTTTTTTAATAAAACTGTTTTGCATGTAAAAAAAGGGAAAAAAATCAAAATTTTTTCCAAAGTTTTATATTTTTAAAAAAAAAAATCATGCTGCTATTTCATTAAAAAAAAACTGGTTAACTGTGATGTCAATTTTTTTATATATATATGTAAAATATTTTGTGTGCTCAAGAAATTTTTATAATAAATTGTACATAAATGAAAATATATATTGCAAAATTAAGTTTTTGTTCAGTTAAAACAAAGAAAAAAACTTTTAAACTGAAAACTACTTTTGTAACTCTAGAGAATGATTAAGGTATCATTATTAGGCATGCAAAAATAGACACAGGCAAATATTAATAAAGTATATAATACGAGGAAACATTACTTTATTTAGTTTTCCCCTTTTTCTTAAAAGCATATTTTTTACAGACACTTTTTTTAAGAAATGGTACCTAACCATAAATATATATTAATGAGATTTCAAAAATCATGCTCAATCAAAGAGAAAATAATAACTTTTGAACCCAGAAATTACTTTTGTAGTTCTATAAAAAGATTAAAATGTTATTATCAAGCATTCAAAAAATCTAAGCTCTACTGGCAATTTTAACAAAAACAAGGTATCACTTTTTGGCATTTTACTCTTTCAAGCGTGCTCTGGTACCCATAAGTGATGCATAACTATTCTTTTTATAGCAGGAATTTATTAAACTAAAACACAAGCAAGAATAATAATATATACAATGTAAATATGGCATTTAAAAAAGAATATATATTTATTTATTTAAAAAATATAGTTCTGAAAGGAGAAAAACTAACAATTTTTTTTCACTCACCCTCTAATTTTAATACTGATTCTTTAAATTCTAGAATATCTTGATTTTCACCTTGAAGGGAATCTGAGACGGAGATGTGAGAAATATCCGTTTCAACACTGTCTGTTAGGGTACAGAATATGCAAATATTCAGTGAAACTAAGTAAAAAAGCACAAAAAAATTAAGAGGACAAACTTTTTTCCTTAACATATTTTGATATTTGAGGAAAAAACAACCGAATGGTAACTATGGATTCATCTTTTGTTAGTTATAGTAAGTCGTAAGTTTTTTAAAACACACACACATTCAGATGGTTTTTGCAAACTAACATACGTAATTTTTTTCAAAAAAAAGTCAGACGGAAATTGCCAACGAACAATAGGATAGGGTTTCTAAGAGTTATCTCTTACGCTTAATATCAAAGTCTCTTATCTACGTTCTTATCTTACAAAAATAATAAATAAAATTGAATTGAATTAAATAAATACCACTTTTTGACGCATCATTTATTTTGGAATAATCAATATTTTCCCCTAACACTTTCCAATAACAATCATTTTGAGATTGATCAATGACTAATCACATCTGTAAATTTTTCAAAGTAATCATTTCCCTTCTTTCAGTAGATTCGATGATAAGTCAAATCTTGTACACTGCATAATTTCGAGTAATTTTCTTATCATAATATTATTATTAATGAAATTTTGTACATACATCTTGTAGTTTAAATGAAATTTCTAAACCATTTAAGATAGTTTGTTATGTAGTTTCGTTTTCTAAATTGATGCATTTTGAGAAAGACGTAACCAGAAAAATGCTGCATGCAAGGTTTTACAAAGAGCAGTCAACAGCGCCAAAATGGTAATATTTATATACATATATAAATACAGTGTGTCCCCAAAATAGTACATAGCCAGATACCTTGGTGGAAGTACATAAAAAATGCCTACATTTAAATGATTCTGGCTGCGTATGCGGCGTTTGTCATGAGATTAACAAAGTACTTTTTGCCAGCTATTGCATTTTAATTTAAAAAACTTAAAAAAATATTTCTAGTTTAAATTGAATTTTCTTTTTCTTAGTTTTCAGCATTTTGTTGTTATTATTGTGTATGATAAGACATTTTAAATATAAAAAATCCCACTCAGAATCAAAGTAAACCAGTTTATAGTTTTCTACAATAAATATCACCACTGAAACTCTTTTCAAGAACTTTTAAAATTAAGTCTTGAAAAAAAAACCCTTCTAGAAATAAATGCGCAAACAAATAATAACAAATTTAATGTAAACATAACTTAATATATATTTTGTAGTTTTTCCCTTGTTATCGTATTTGTGTGGGCTTGTGTGTGTGAGAGAGAGAGAGAGCTGTATATATTTTTCAAAAACAATATTGTGATAAGGTTAGAACTTTTTGGTGCTTTTCCTTCAAGGAAATAATCAAAAACAGTGTTGTGACTTTTTTAAGAGTGGCTAAATCGAGGAGCATCGAATTTGTCGAATCTCGTGTTGAACCTTGAAACCGTTTAAGATCTACATCAGTAGATGTAGAAGCTCATTAAATCTATTGGGACTCCTCAGCATTCCCTCTGGCAAGGATGTGAAGAATGGAACAGCAGCTCAAGTGCCGACTTTGTCACCAGAATTACAACGTCTATTGGCAGGGATTAGCGGGCCTTAAGTTGGACAGAAATATTCGTACTTAACAAGAAGCATTCAATATATAGAACGGTGACTCCCTCCCTCGCCACGAAATCTACAGATTTATTAGAACTATAGTCATGACATTTGACAGGAACATTCCTTTTAATGCGAGAAATCGGCTAAGAACACGTTTTTCAAAAAACGACCGCCAAGAGGGTTTGCGGTGGTGTTATAGACGAAAATTCTCTTTGAATTATTAGACCGGCAGATTTGAAATTCGGCCAACATGTTACTTCAGTCAAGTAAAGATTCAGTAAGAAATAATTTTGAGGAAATTGATTCCCAAGGGATGGAAAGGGGCTCCGAGACGTTATAAATAAAACAATTTTGATTTTTGAGCAATTAGATTTACAGACTTGGAATTTGACAAGCATGTTTATTTTTATAAGTAGAGATGTACTATGAACGGTGTTTGAGGCAATCGATTACAAGGAGGGGGGGGGGGGAGTCCTGAGAGCCGTAAGAGATGAATATACTTTTCTTTCAGAAATACAAATTATGTACTTTCTAAATCAAGAGACGAGTACTATGAGACTATTTTTTTTTTCAATAGCATCGAAGTCTTAATGTTAAGACTTAGATAACAATAACCCAATAAAAATGTTTATTCTAACGATGTCATGAAAATCCAGCAAAACATGCAGGCAGCGGCTAGTGTAACAATACAAATCTTAATAATGTGAAATCTTATATATAGATTTTGGTCATTTTTCGGATTCCCGATAAAATATAAATGCTAATCAATTTCATATGAAATATATTAAAAGTATCAAGAGAATGTTCCTTTAAAAGTGTTCCAGCACAATTCTTCTGAATATCTTTAAGTTGATCACTTAATGTATCTGTTCAATGTTAAGAAAAAAAGTAAAGAAATGAAAATTAATTTTTGAATTCTAAATTAAAGTAATATACAGGCTTGAGCAAAATTTTTTCAAAAAAATAGTTCCATTAAAATTTTTAGAGAAATAAATACTTAACCGTTAAGTTAAAATTTTATTTTATTTAAGATTTTTTTATATACTTTCATCAATTTAAGAAAAAAATAGGAACCATAATATTAATTGACATAATTCCGGAGAATAATCAGATAATTCCGTTAAAAACGCTATCGCCTATTGATGACTTTTTCTTACTTCAAATTTAATTAAAATGATTTATGGCCATTTTAAATGAATTGCTGAAATATTTCATTTGTAGTGATAAGATGGAGAATAATTCTTTTTATTTTATGGCAACAACTTTCAAATTTTTATCAAATTTTTTTGTCTATTAAAAATATGGCTTGTCTTAAAACAAGATGAGACGTGGAAGGGTTCCCCATTTCTTACTGTTTAAGATTGATCAAATTAATCACGCAGAATGTTTTCTCTAGATGAATAATTCCAGAATTTTGTATTGAGTTATTCAATCCCCCAATGGTACGAGAATTCTTTTTCGAAAGGCGGTTCAAACGTATCCGTCATCAACTGGTACACGTCACACCTACCTCTCTACGTACAAGGAGGCAAATGCAAATGAAGAATGTAAAACATCTGGCTTGGGTTTGAAGATAACTTTTGTATTCTATAAATCAGTTTATTAGCAGAGAGGGGATAGTTATCTTAATTGAGCAATCGAAATCAATTTAAAAATTATGTCTTTGGGGTTACAAATTGATTAAAATATAATATAAAAAATTACCCTCTTATTACTTTTTTCTCTTTTTGTTCACATGAAAAAATATCTAGGTATTGAAATTATATATTTATTTTCTGCTAAATAAAATAACAGAAGTGTTATTCATGTTTTTCTCATAAAAGGAAAAAGAGTACCTCTTTCACAAATTCGATAAAATTATATTTATTTCCTGTTTCCTAATCGAAGTATAGGATAATGAAATCAAATTTAATAAAAATACATGCGAACTGTTTTTAATTATAATAGAGATAGATAACACTTATCAATTGATTGATTGATTCTACATTTACGTCACACCTCAGACAGATGTACGGTTTATTGGCAACAGTCCTTGTGATTTTGAATCTACGTCAAGTGACGAGGGCGACACCTTGTTAGCACCTCATTTTACAAAGCCCCACTTTAAAAACCTATTTTAAAAACCACTTTAAAACCTATGTTATATTTATTTTTTACGGATTCTTTTCAAGCTGTATATTTTTAAATATAGGTAAATTTATTAATTTAGTTTCATGTTTTCGAATGTGAAAACTTTCAAAAATACCTCCCATCCTATTAATTTTGAGAGGTTGTGTTGGAAAGTAACTGTACTCATTTCCTGTTCATATTCACATGTAAACAAATTATCGGAAATCGATTTCATTTACCGTTTCAAAATTTCTATCGTAAAAAACATTTTCTTTTTCAATCAGATTAAAGCAAAATTTTAAAAAAAACAAACAAAAAAAACTGAAATACTTAGTTAAAATGGGCTTATTTCAAGTTGTCCGAAAGCGAAGAACTTTTATCTTGATAACATGTATAATTTTGTAACATTTTTTTACCATATTTCAGATTATTTTTACTGAAATTCACTATGGAAAATAACTATACTTTCGAAGCTTAGAAAGCGATTTTGGATTACCGTGTTTCTTTTCGATTCAAACGCTTGAAGTCATATTAAATAAAGAAAACTAACTGTATCAATTTGGTGGGAATGAAAAGAATCACTGAATAATATATTTAGAAAATTACTGGTAAAAAATGGGTAAACCTTTATATGTCTTACGTGGCCCGCGGTACACTAGCAGGCGTGTCATGAGTTCGAGCCACAGTGTCAATGAAAATCTGCCATATAGAGAGAATGATGCATGTTAAAGCTATTTTTGTCATATGTACGAGAGCGTGAACTCGGCATGGAGCACATTTTTGGACGGAAAAAATGCCTCAATTTTTATAAAAATTTGTGACATCGTAACACATGCATTTGCTTATAATGTAGTGTTTTTAAAATTTCAAAATAATTCATTTATATTTAATTTTTCCTTTTAACATGCAAAAGGATAGGTCATTTAGCATTACGATATAGGAGAAAAAAAAAGGCGAAACATATTTTATAAAAGAAACAATCTGTCAACTCTGATAAAAATGAGTAAGATGATAAAATAAGAGATTTTCTACAGGATAGTGAAGCCATAATGTAATTTCAATTTTAACTACTTTTATATCTGAAAAAATATTCCGAACTTGGTTCCTATTCTTTAACATTAGCTAAAGACAACCTTAAATCTGCAGAAGCTTAAAGTCCTCCCACTTAGGTGGAAACTTAGAGAAGAGTAACAGCTCGGTGTCTTTCTCGTCATTTGACCTTGGTTCACAACTGTCAGTCGCTATCGGCCCTCGTGTTGCTTTATAGCGTGACATTAATAAACACTCACTCTCATTGTATATCAAAAACTTCGTAGATCCAGATGAATGATTTATTTTTTAATTTAATTAATTTATTTGTATGCCAAATTACATTAACGAAAAATAATAATCAAAGAAATAATAAAAAAGTCGCCCATCCGGTATGGTGGTTAGCGACGCTGACTGCTGTGCCGTAGGGCCTGGGTTCGAATCCCGGGTAAGGCATTGATGCTTGTAAATGTATAGTGCCTTCGCGGCATGGGGGTACTCTAAATAGCCGTCGAGCCGCATGTCCTCTCGTGAGGTTGGTGGAAGGGGAAAAGAGGCGGGAGGCCCCTGCCCACTCCCAGGGTATTCTCCCTCATAATTGGGGTGGAACCGAGCCAAATCGTACTGTCACCAGTATGGTGCTCAAAGTTACGGCTAACGACAGGTGTATTATCTAGCCCGATGCCATGATGAATTTTGTGGGCCTCGATCTGACTACGTCAGACAGGTGGCATTAGCAACAACAACAACATAAAAAAGTGTAGTATGTTTAATGATATTCATGAACAATGAAAAGAAACTTTTAAATTAATATTTGTGATTCTGATTTTAAAAAGAAATGAAGCGTATGCAATAGGAAATTTCAAAATAATTGAAAGAATTTTATTACAGCGAGTAGACTGTTTATTTTATTTTATTTATTTATTTTTGGATCACGCGCATTTGAATATTTTTGTTCAGATACGATTGAATTATCATTTGCGAATAAAAGTATAGTTGTAGTGTTATTGCATATACTTTTGTTTGTTGATTAACCCCTTAAAGGGTTTGCCCGTGCAACGTACGGGCTACCGAAAATTGGCCTCAACCTGTATAGACGCTGATATTTTCTTTCTTTCTTTGGTTTGCCCGTATTTTAAATTCTTATGGTAAATTATCTAGTGCTAGTGTTTTGAAAAAGCGATGTAGTTTTTCTATGGTAGTGAAATGTTTTTCATCCGGCATTTTTTTGTGGTGATGGCGTTAATTAGTATGGTGATTTGTTATACACAATCAAAAATGTACCTTTTTTGAAGCATTTTGAATAGAAATATTGACCATTTAAGGGATTAGCTTTGATATCTGTATCCGGCAGTTATTTTTTATTGGTTATTCTATTTCTCGTTGTTACAACTTTGGAATTTCGTAATAAAATTGTTGAATTTTTCATAAACGATTTTTTCATATTGTGCTAAAGAGAATTTTTGTCAAGAAATCCTTATTTTTGACCTCTAAATATGTTTAAAACATTAAGTAAACTTTCTTGCCATTTTAATCTTTTTTCAAGAAGTTTAATAAAAAAATAATAAATTTTGTAAAAAATGATAGCTATTTTATCATTCATCAGTGCAAACGTGGAAATGTTTTCTGAAAAGAGATTGAATTTTTGTTTTCACCGAAGTGGAGAGAGATATGTTTTTATTTTTACCGAATAAGCATGATAATTTTTCTGTATGCTAAATTAATAGAACCCCATAAAATTGCAAATGCTTGGTAGATTATATTTGCTTGGTAGATGATGAACGCTTGGTAGATGTAGAAACATATTTTCAGATGTTTTTATTATATTTCTCATTTGAAAGTTCTTTTCCTTTATATCTTTCAGGTTTTTACATATTAAACTTACTTTATTTAAACTAATCATGTCATTATTTTTACTCTGTTTCATTAGCACCAAAAATGTTCAGTTTTATACACTTTCTGAACAAAACGTAGAAATCATTTTACGTCAAGAATAAAATTCTTAAGATCTCAGATAGTATCAATTTTAAAATATTAAGTCTGTGAAAAAGAATTCCATTATTTTTACGTGAACTTCAAAACTTTATTTAACATGTTTCGAAATAGCAATTTTGGTCAAATACGCACCGATTTGTCCTATAATTTGTTGCCGTTTTAAAGGTAGCTTCATAATGCCTATGTTATAGAAGTCTTAGTCTCTGTTTGCGTAAAACTCTAGCAATCGATTTTAACAAACTTCTCTTGGTGCCAATTTCTTATCACCAAGAAAGCTTTGCAATGCAAGAAAAACATGGTAGTTGCTTGGTGCTGGGTCCATACTGTATCAAAACTTCACAACCAAGCTTCCGAAATTTTGGGCAAAATTATAGACATGTATGACTTGGTGTTGTCCTGATGGATCACAGCACCTCTCCTGTTGGACAATTCTGGTCAATCGCTAACTTCAAACGGTTCATTTGTTGACAGTAGAGATCCAAATTCAGTGTTTGTTGTTATGGAAGCGACTCGTGACAAATTATTTCATTTCATTCCCACCAAATGCACCGTAGAACTTTCCTGGATTGGCCATTGTTTGAGCTGCTTCACCATGCTTTGACCATGATCGTTTTCACACAATGTTGTCGTATGTGACCCATTTCTCATCCCTAGTCACCATCAACTTAAGAAGTGGATCAATTTCATTCTATTTGGCCACGGCTTCGCAGATAGAAATTCGATCCATCCTGTTCTTTTGTGTTAATTGGTGTGGCACTCAAACATCTAGCTTCTTTTTGAATCCAGCTTTGTGCAAATGTTTTAAAACTGTTAAATGATCTTTAGGTCCTTGGCCAACTTGGATCATTTCTGTTATTTTATCGATATTTTCGATGACTGGCATACCTGGACGGAATTGAGGATACTTAAATTTCTCGTAATTGGCTGTTACAGTATCGGGACTATAAGCACCATTTACAATTTCAGTCGCCTGGCTAGAATATTCGCCTTTATCAAAGAAAAACTGTAAAATGTACCGAATTTTCTCTTTGTTGACTTCCATTTATAACACCCCGTAACTCACAAAGGAATGAGCCAAACAAAAAAACAGCAAAAGTATTTTTTAATTATGAAATATCGCTTTATAATGAGCATTAATTTGAGATTGTCTGATCGATACTTTACGAGATATTTATCCCTACAACCACCTACCAAAAAATAATGAAATCCTTTTTCCCCAACCTAATACATAAATTTGCAAACGAGTATAGAAAGTATTTGGATGTCATGATGAAATTTTTTCATTATTTTTTAGTACATGTGTAATCTTAAAATAAAATATGTCGATTGTGAAAGTTATGGTTCAAATACTATTTTCATAAAGTTTACACATTATATATATATATATATAGGTAAAATGCTGCACAATATTTTGCAAGAATTCATCAATAAGCAATGTAATAAAGCTATAATAAAAAATAGTAAAGAAATTATAGATTTTTTTAAAGATAAAAATACTTATTCAGTTCATAGTTATGACTTTGAAGATCTTTTTAACTCTATTGATATCAATGATGTAATTAGGGTAATTTTGGATAATTACAGAAATTATAACCTTAATATTAATTTACAAAAATTTAGAACTCTAATAAATTTTGTCCTAAAAGAAAATTACATTAATTTTAATGGTTCTCTGTACAAACAAACCAAAGGTTTGCCTCAGGGTGGCCCTGCTAGCAATAGTTTGGCTAATTTATATTTACACTTTTACGAAAATAATTATATTATTAATAATGATTATTACATTTTTAGATACATAGATGACCTAATTATTTTTGGTAAAATAATAATTATAATCCCAATATCAATTTTTATCCGGAATATTTAAAGCTTCTTAAAATTAATAATAATCCTGTTATAACTAATTACTTGGATGTATCATTATATATTAAGGACTATAAATTACATAGCAATATTTATGATAAAAGAGATGATTTTAATTTTAACATTCTTAAAATTCCATCATGGAATTCTAACTTATCCATCTCAATATATCGAAATATTATTTTGAATTATATTTATCGTAACAAGGTATTAGTTAGTGATAAATCTAATATATATTTAAATATTAATAACTTTATTAAACATTGTATAGAACTAAGTTACCCTATTAAATTTATAAAATGTTATATAACAGTTAAATAAAAAAAGTTTTTTCAGTTATACAGTTTATAGATAGATGGCGCCTCTAGCTATGTAATTTTGTAATAATATATTTATTAAAATTAATCGTTTATGTCTGGATGGTATTTTTTATTTATATAAATTTTAAAATAAAATATAGAAATTTTAAAAGTATATATATATATATAAATATATTGTAACATTGCTACTTTCTCAATACATAATAATTATATTGCGTTACTGTTATTGTCCATAAGAAAGCGAGTATGTATTCACGTGGTAAGTCTA